>VJMY01000460.1:0-61692 GCA_009869795.1 Neelides sp. FZ-2019 | reverse complement strand
TAGTTTTCCTTTCCATACATTTCTTTATGGGAATAAGAGAATTAAAAATGGCATTTTATTTTAAGTTAGTCTTTACGGATTAAGTTCGAGTCTGTTAGGTTAAGTAAGTCGCTGTTTAGAAATGACAAGATATGTCCATGGGAGCCGACGGACCCAAAGTTACCACAAACTTGTAGACTATTTAATGTCAGGAGGTGTTTCTCAGGAACATGTTCTTTAATTAACTAAATTAACCCTCGAGGAAATGAGAAAGTCTTGAATATTTCAAAAGGAGATTTGAACCTTCTCTACCAACACACCTGGTCCTCTCTACCTTGATTATCATCAAGGCTTATTTGGACATTAATATTAATTGTATACTTATCATTAGTTAGGTCTGTATTCACAATATGGTTGACACATTCTTCTCATATTTATTATTTAATTCATTAGGATTGGCTAAAACTTTTGTTATCAAAAATATAAAAGTTTATACAAATAATGAGTTTTAGGATAAATGTAAACTTAAATAATATATTATGGCTCTTATTGAGATTTGTCGTCTCTTGGTAAACTGTAAAATATAAAAATTACCATGTTAGAGAAACCATTATTGTGAAGAAATACCCACATACATATCGAATCAAGAATTCTTGCCTTACATGATAAAAAACTGAACATATAAAATATTTAAATTTACTGAACAAAGGGGCTTTGTTAAACTCGAAGAGAAATGAGAATTTATCTAATAACTTAATGTATTATATATACATATTATTTATTACAACTAATATAATACCCACGTTAAGTACACACGTGAAGTTAATGTCTACGCATTGAAATGACGTGTATTTTAAAGGGTTCTTTTACTTCTTTCCCTCATTATTTAAATGATAAAAAGATGATATTCAAATGCACATGACCAGTTTTGATCAAAACGCATATTTGTGAATTGTTTGAGTTCTTTATTTTGATGATTTTAAATCTAATGAATAATCATAGACTAACATATATACAAGAGTTAATAAGTTAATTATTGAACTTAATTAAGAGTGTATTTTATAGTCTCGTAGGTTCAAATAGGTATTTTCTCAAACTTCAATAATAATTATTAAAATCATAGATTGTAATTCCTTCATAAATAAGTTTGAATAATTATATGAATACAATTGTATTCGACTGTTATATTTAACTTAAATATTTGGATTTACAATTAGCTCTCAACTTATTCTATATACTATATATTGTACTTATTTAAGTACTTTTAACTATTTAGCTTGGCATTATATTCCAAAATACGTAAATATTTAGGAGCATAAACAAATACATATGAATATTTGATTGTATGCATATTATTATAGGATATAGGGTTTTTCAGGTTTATTAGAAATATCTTTGGCTTAATTAAGATCAAAGAAGTTCTATGAAACCTGAAACACCTTGTATAATAAGTAAAATCCTATGATATAGAAATTCTGCCTTTAGTATGTAATTATATATTTAGAAGTAAAATGGTACTTGAATGAACGTTAAAACTATTGTATGTAAAGAGTCAGGTAATTATTTAACAAAGTGTTAAGTCGTAAAGGATAAATTTCAATTTAGGAATGACATCTAAAAACATTCGAAAGTTTAACCATTCAATTGGAATTTTAAGTTAGGAAATCTGCATAAATCCAGAATGATCTATTAATTTAAGTCAATTTCTATTTTTTTGAACAAATAAGTGAGAATTTATTGCTTTTTTGTTAAAAATTCGTAAATTTATTTTAAAAATTTTACATATTTAAGTAAATACTTTATAATATACAGAATCAGGTTGAATTAAACTATTTATGAAGGATCAATCCGCATTCCCGTTTTATTATACTTAATTAACATTCAGGGTGCTTTTTATATAATTAATTCTCGACAAGGATAAACATACATACAATTCTTGAAACATGAAAGAACCTGTATTGAAAACCCATAGAATGAGTGAGGGACGTGCAATTAGCTTTAAAATCGTCTTTTGTGAAGGTGAGGCTCTTTTGGGGGAAATCTCTGGAAAACTCGACGAGTCTCTTGAGAATTGATAAAAAAGTCATGTGATATAAATGTGAGTTTGCATTTTTCTACACACAAATTACAACTTCATAAGTACTCAAGTTGGAATTTATTCACCGACTTTCATTCGTTTTCACTTCACCCTTTTTGTAAACCTGAAAGTCTCTTTAAAATTCTTAAGAACAGTTTCTCTCATTAACACCTTAATTAACTTTTGTTTGGGTATATTTGAATTTTTTCCGTTTGTTAAATATGTAATATGTTTAGTTTATTTGTCAAGTTTTGCTTGACAATTTTTTAAATCTTGTAGGATTAAGTTTTATGATTAGATAGGAATGAAAATAGCAGAGCTTTTTCAATTGATCTTCATATGGCTTGACGGTTCTTGTGTGTAAAATGTTCATCAATTTATTTGATCAAATTAATTTTGCGTGAAATTATGAAATTTAATGAACAGGCAAATAATGAGGTAAATAATTTAAAATATCTCGAAAAATACGTAATGGATGAAATACATCTGTGTGGATTTGATTAATTGAAAATCAGGGTTTGTGTGGAGTTGAAATTGAGTTGAATGATTGTTTTTCGAAGGTCAATACAGTACATAAAGTTAATTCAATTTTGTCACTGACTTAAGTGTGCGAAGGGGTTCTCAGAACAACGTCCCTTCACATTTCTCCGTCCATATAACTTTTTATCGCATTTCATGAACCTCTCCCTTTTTGACTTCGTTAATCGTAATAAAGTTCTTCAATTCCTTATCCTATCCTAAGTCATAGATAAACATCAAAAAGGATATTTTAAATGTGTATGAATAGACAAATACATTTATAAAATGCATTTTTTCATAGTGGACACAGGTACATAGGTAATTAACATTTGAAAGCTTATATGTTATATATATGTATATAAACCTAGCATACAGGTAGGTATGTAGAAGATTTACATGACTTTTGAACATTTTTAGTAACATCCTTTTCAATGACACCAAATTATGTTAGGTTAGAAAGAGAAAAAATAAAACTAAATGGTGCTGTGATAAGTTCATATTTAAAAATTAATAAAACTAAGAAATCCAAAAAAAAGTTTTCAAATTTTGTCAAAAGAAAAATTAAAGGCTAAAAACATGAATTTATATACATTCCAAGATTCCCTCCCGAAATTTGTAACAATTATGAAATTTGTACTTTTCCTCCTGTGCTTACTTAATTTAGGCTTAATTATTGTCATCAATAATTTGACAAAAATTTACAATTTCTAGCCATTTATTAGGCTTCTCAGGTCCTTGAATAATTAAATCATCCACACAAGTCCTAATTTGATTGGGAGAGGTATCATGAAAGAAATTATAGCTCGTGAAATTTAAAATATCTACAAATTTAAATTTCATGAGCTATAAAATGTTTTAGTTATTTGCACGCCAACGTGTAAAATGAATAGTTGCATTTTGATCGTTCTACGCTAATGATCCCGAATCATCCATACATAAATGCATACTATAAGTATATCAACTCATTGGGTTAAAATATGAAATCATCACGTCAATAAAAAAGAAATTGAAGAATCCTAAAACCTTAAAAAAACATGAGAGCCATGAATGCCTGCATAGGAACAAATACATATCGGAATTTGTGCTAGTAACTCTACTATTTATAAATGAATCTTAACCAATTACGGAAACTTAGCTAATGAAATAAACATTAAATTATGATATTGAAATAAGGAAATAATCGATAGAGGCAATTCTTGACTAACTTGTACGTTAATCTCCCTATACTAATATATAGCTAACCAATTAAGAAAAATAAAGTTATTCAATGTAAGTATGAGAATAATGTATGTATATCCGTTGTATTTATAGGAATTTATAGTTTTTAAGTTTAATTACGAAAATAAAACATTGCTCTTTATACATTCCGCTGAGAAATATAGGGTGTTTTATGAGCGTAAGCACTCAAATGTATAATGGATATCATGAAATGATACGTGTATTATCACATTTATTTAAAGGGTCAATTGGCTCTTTGTATAAAATATTTCAACATGATATTAAATTTAAAGAGCTAATTCCTTATACATTTTGTATATATATGCTTATGAAACATCGTGTATATATTCAAGAGCAGATCAATAGACTTGATGAGAAAAACATTCATTTGACAACAGAGAATCTTGAGTTGATATAAATTATACAAATAGGGAATGAAAAATGATAGATTTGAAAAAATTCTTTTTCGTCAGCAAAAGACTCAAAAACTGTACCAATAAAATGAAAAGATGGTTAAATTTTAAAAATGTAATAATTAGGTAGTAATTTAGCATATATTGTAGATCGTCAAGAGCCCGGGATCATCATTTTTTAAATGAGCAATTGAGCAATTAGAATGATATAAAAAGGAAATTAAAAAGTCGGAAGAAATGAAATAAAAGATTTTGTATTTTTCCCATTTTTTTTATCTTGCAATTACTAGTGAAGCAAATGCTAGTGAACAGTAGAAGTTCAGGAACATAATTATTGATTGTTGAGTTCTATTATATTGGACTTCATTGAAAGTTCAATTGAGCAATTTGTAAGAAAAGCAATGCTCAGAAATCTTTTCCATCAAAATTCATGAGAATTTGACAGGTTGGGGAATTTGTTCTGTTGAAGGACAAGCTAATAAAATGACTTATAATTCATTTATTAATTACATACTTATGTATAAGTTAGATGAATTAATAAAAGATTACTTACAATTACATTATAAAAGTTAAAAGTAGTTAAAAGTATATTAATTATATGAATTGAGTGGAATTCCCGTTTCATTGTTTGTGTGTGCGACTCCATTTTTAGGCTAATTGTTCAAATAGTTCTCTGTATGAAAATGAATAAAAAAAAAGTGAAAATAATTATTATATTTATTTGACTTATTCAATTATTGATATATATCTATATAAAAAAGTTCATTAAACTTCATTTAGTTTGTACCATGTTCATAAATGTATATTCAATTCAATTCATTCATCATATATATATATAATATATAGGTATTGATTCCTTAAAATTAAAAAATAAGAGCATAGAAATTTAATTTTCATTTACAATAAGTACAATAAATTCGTCATGTACAAGCTTAAAAGTAGCGTAATTAATTAATAATAAGATTCGAGCTGTTTCACTTTACGAATTAGGTACTAAGTATATACCCAGTGCAGAAGTTCATTAGAATTTAAAAACGAAATGAAACAGAATTAGATTCAAGAAGACTTGAATTGAATAGAGATGGACAAGCATTTAGATAAAAACAAAAAAGTTTCTGACAGTCTTAAGAATAATTTAAAAATTAGCTACTACTTTTCGTTCAAAAATACCACAATAATAATTTTTAAATCCAATAAAATAGGAAAATAGATTATGAAGAGGATTATTAAACAATTGGGACTTTCACAGTCAATGTGCTCCTACAGGTGTGGATAACGTTTTAAATATTAATATTCACTTGACAATAGATTGATAAATAGAATTATTACATTTAACTACATTGAATAACAGTGAATGTAAATTAAGACTAATCGTCGTCAGGCATCGCCTTCTTCATCTCAACATAAGTCTCGTCCGATATTGGGAATACGCGTTGTTCGAAGTACTGCAGAAAATCAAATGCATATTATTTGTTTTATATCAGGATTTCGTTATAATCAATGTGGTGTTATTTAATAAATACCTTGAATTCGGCCGAATGAATGGGACCTGGTTCGATGATGACAACGTCTCCATCCAGAGGGGCCATTTCCTCTTCAACCACCTCTTCCTTAATCTCTTCCTTGGTCGTGGAGGAACACGCTGACAAGTTCCGTTTCCGACTTCGAGTCAAGATTAGAGCATTGGCTGCCATTGAAGCATCTTCAGCCGAAACAGAGAATGACTCCGCCACGCTGCTGGTGTCACTTCCCACCTCAACCTTAACCCTCTTCTGGCAAGGCTCAGAGTCTGGCTCTGACGGAGCTGGAGACATCCCGTCTAAACAATCAAATAATTTCACATTTAGATTCATTACACGAAAGCCAATTTAATCATTCTTTAATTGGCCAATCACATTGGGAAAATTAAATGACCTGGAGTGCTAGGATTGGAGATTTCAGTCTTGGAGTCAATTCTCCTTCCTCGGCGGTTCTTCTTGGGAACTTTCATATACTTTTCTCGTTCCAAGATTTCGGCTCTCTGATGTCTGGCAAGGATGGCCTCTTCGCTCACATCCTCAGTCTCATTTTCCTAAAATTATAATGTAATTTAAAAATAATTTAAAGTCACTTTAATTTCCATTCGGAATTTAATTACAAAATCCCTCTCATGTCCCATTGGACTCGTGCAGTGGAACGAACCTCGTTGGGGATGTCAATAGGCGGAGGCGGCGGCAGAGCAGCGACTGGTTTTGACTCCGGAGGGACCACCATGGTCGATGGACCAGCTTCGGCCGCCTTGAAACTCGCTCTGCTTCTCCTCGTGCTCCGACGTCTCTTGGGAGTCTCGGTCTTGACCACGTCAACGATCTCCACTTCCGGGGGGTCTTGCTTTGGGTCTTGCTTTGGGTCTTGTTTTGGGTCTTGCTTTGGTTCTTGTTTTGCCGGGGTTGTGTGTTGAAGCGGACGCCACCTGATCAATTCAATAAATACACATTCAAGATCAGCCAGCTGAGTGAGGAATGAACTATCAATAAGAATTGAGTTCGCTAATATTAGAAACTGGGAGGAGAAAAGGCGAGACAAAAGGAGTGGTATTAATGAAGAGAGTAATAACTATAATAAAAGGAAATACGATTGAATGCTCAAGCATTGCGCGCCTCCCTGTGGCTCTCCATCAAAATATATTTAATCATTTATTAACGGGTTCCATTAATTAATTTCAAGCTCAAATCTCCAAGACGTTCCTTCTCATGAGCTACAGAAGAGATGACGATGACTGGCGATTATTGAGTGGATGAGCAGGGGGATATATGCAGCAGAAAGCGGATACAGAGCACGGGACAATTTGGCAATGAGGAAGAGAAAAGGAGAAAATGACTTTCCACGTGCTTGGAAGGAAAAGAAGGGGAACATTGGAAGGAGAGGGAACTAAGGAGGGCCAAGCGGTCGAAGAACTTACGTTGGGGTCAGGATCTCCTTGTACTCGATCTTCTCGACCCGGGTGGAAGAGGCCATTGAGTAGGGGATGACGATATTGTCAATATCGTAGTCTTCCCTTCGCCGACGAAAGTAGAGGTCTAACTCAGCTCGCCTCCAAAGTTGCGACTTGGCATTGTTGCCATCCAGACCGAATTCGTCCTCTGAGCCGAGCCCTTCCTCAGAAAACTTTTTCATCATCCCCTTCCTTCCCTGCCTGGGCCTCCCACGTCGTCTCTTCTTGTAGGGCGTTCGTCGGTCATACACATCAAAAACGTATTTGTAATTGAATGTCTCGGGCCGTGGGATCGGACCAGAGTAGTAGCCCACGTCGCTCATGCCAGCCTCCACCATCATGCCGGACCAATCGTCGAGGTGGGAAAGCGCGGGATGGAACCCGTCGTCGAAGTGAGACAAGAGTTCTCGCTTGGCCATCAGGTCCGAGTCAAGGGCCTTGACTTTCAAGGAGCGGCCGGTGCAAATGGGACAGATCTCCCTGCGCCCATAGCATTCGCAGACCAAAGTGGGGACCCGGCGTCTCAGAGAAATGTTGTGGATCCCCCCGAGTTGGAAGATCTTCCTGGGTCGATAGGGCTTGAGCGGGAGACATCGCCGGGCCACACAAGAAGGGTCTGACTTGGGAATCCGCATTCGGAGACCCAAGAGATGCAGCCCACCGCCTATGACCATGGTGTTCCGATGCGAGAGGTTCTCGCACTTGTCGGGACAATTGGGTGAGCAGAACTTATGAAGGAAGGGCCCATTGTCCGGGTTCCCCAAAGACTCGTCGCCCAAGGAGAGGAGCTCTTTGGAGGAAAACGACTTGGCCTTGGCAATCCCCGCGTCCGACTCCCCGGGGTAGATCTGAATATGAGCGTCTTTCAGGGGGGTGCCTACGATGTTGGCCATTGGCGGCGGGAAAGGCGGCTGTACGTTTTCGTGGGAGAAATGTGGTTTGGATGTTTTTAAAATTCTTACACATTCCTCCTGTTGGATGCACCGGTGGTTGATGGAAGTGATGATGTCTTGGATCCACGTCCATGTGACCACAATCTCGGCTCGCTCCCTCGCAAAGGCAACAATAGCCCGATCCTCGACCGGGAGGAACTCGGGCAGACGACGACCTGGCGGGTAATAGTCCCGATCGTCTGGCGAGTCTGATGAAACGGACGAGTCCGTGCCGTCATAGTCAGAGTCCAAGGCGAGGGTTTCAATCACTGAGGCGTACAACTCGCTCGAGTTCTCTTCGAACAGCTGAGTATGGTCCTCGATCCCGTGGTGCGAGAGAGAGACGAGAACTTTGGAGGAATATCGTCGAGCCCATCCGTCCGACAATGCCTGGATCCGCTTCAAAAGCTGGAATGCCCGAGTTTCTAACATCCCCCATCTCACGTCCAACCGTTGGGCCTCGTTCTGGGTAATTGGCCTGACTGGGCGCCAAGTCGAGGGCCGAGGCCGAAAAGTGTTAAATGTAGGTTTAATTGGGCTTGACTTTGGGGGACTGTCCCCCGCCTTCTGCGGGGACGACACGGTGGGGGGCGGGGGGACGAAATTTTCCTTTTTACGCCCGAACTTCCTGGAGGAGCAAAAATTATAACATGACAAAAGGATCCCTCCCGAACGTTCGGCCTCATACTGACACTCGCGAAAAACTTACTGTGCGCACAATTCAAACTCTACCTGGGAGGGGTGTGGGGCACTACAGTCTTCTCTAACATTTTAGGCTTCTTCGGCCTCAGAGTCATGTAGCACGTCCGGGTTGGTACAACGGCCTTCGTAGGGCGCCACTCGTCCTTTTCATTTTCCTCATTTTCCCCTTTTCCTCCAAGGCAGAAGAGCTTGGAGGGTGGAGGGCTTAGTTGAGGGCAGATGACCCTCCCGCTCCGCAAAATCCGCCGTTCCAGGTCATCATGCGGACTCACCTTTGGCGGCTTCTTCCGCCCTCGTTGTCCGCCCACTTGTCGCTTGATCGGACTCTTCTTCCGTTGTCGCGGCATGGTGCTCGAGCTTTTCCAACTAGGCAAAAAGATAGCCAAAAAAGCTCGGAAGAAACGTCGGAGAAAGGAACGACGAGAGAAAGTAAAGAGCGTGGAACGCGTGAAATCGGTGAAAGTAGGGCCTCTTGTGACCACTCACTCACTTGACTTTCTCCGTGCTCTTACATTCATTCCCAAGCCACATCTAATCATTAAACAATGCTCATTACTTTTGAAAACGTTTTTACAGAGTTTGGAATCGCGCCAACTCATTTAATACCAATTACGCTACAATTTAACCCACCCACCTAACCTAACAAATACCACTACATAAACCGATTTGTTTAATGTTTCATTCATTATTAGTTATATGATAATTAAATTAAAAAAGTATTGAATTAAATAATTTAAATAAAAGTATTCCAATTACAATAGAAATAAAGTATAAACTAACAATGATTAAATATTTTATCAAAGTTGTGGGTTGAACATTGCGTTTATGTAAGGAAATGTTTTAATCATAACATGTTCTTACCTATGCATGTAAATATATACTTGTACCTAGCCATAAATTAATTAAAATTTGAAATTCATTAATTTGTATGTATGTCTTCTTACAGTATATATTTTCCACTTATGATTTACTAAAGTTATTAAGGCCTTTTATATATTTTAAGCATTATATATAATATGGATTGTAAATTATTTTATTGGTACAATGAACTCTTGTCGTGTATTAGCCAAACAGTTATATTTATATAATCTTTTTGAAGAAAATATAAATTGATCAAAGATTATATGTAGTATGTAATATTACATAGTTAACACTATGTATAGCAATTTCAGGGTAATTTTTTTCATTTTACCATGAAAATATTTATCTCATACAAAGTTATGTATTTGTAGCGAAGAGTAGTTTGTTATAAAAAGGAATTGCGTCATTGCGAGTGTTTAAATATTGAAGAGATTTTATTTTTTTATTATTATGCTTTCACTCAATAATTCATTCTCTCACTTTTCTCCATTTGCACATACAAATTCTATTTCTTCATTTCCAAACGCCCTACTCTGGCCTAATTACCTAATCCTATTCGCTCACTGTTGAATTCCTTAATAAGTCCCTTTTGCCTTTCACTTTAAAAGGCTTAAAAAAGGTTTGACCTCCACTAACAACCCCATGACTTTTTCGATTTCCCCTTCCATGTTCATTTCCTTCAATTATTCCCATCATTTATGTATCTATTTCTATATTTTGCTATTCAATCCGTACTTCTCACATCCTCATTATATTTGTAATTATAAATGTGAAATTAATTTTGCTAATTTAATAAATAATCTTGCAGTTGCAAGGATATCCGATTTTGACTTCTGTTTAATATGAATTACAATTACAATGTATGTCAGACCACACTTGAGACTTTACATACTCGTAAGTAGTAAATAGGTATGTCTGTATAAAATGAATAAAATCATATTATGAAATAAAACCTAATCTATCAACATAAATATTTTGTATCTTTAAAATTCATATCTTTGTTCTTGTATTTCTTGTTAAAGTTAATGAGATGTTTGAAGTTCATTTGATCCAACGAGTTTTGAAGTCTAATGGGAAATTAGGAGTGAAAGCCAGAGGAGTCACAAGGGGGTAAATGAATCCCTCATTACAATTACAAAATGACTGAACGAGTGAGTGGTCAAAGAGCGGAGGAGGCAGGGAAGAGTATAAAAGGAGGACTGATTCCCTCGCTTGGTCATTCCGTCACTTCCAGTGGACAAGGAAATCGCTTCATTGCCAAACCACGTTCGTCACATAAATCCCCACTCTTTTCATCAATTCGACTCGTTCTTGAGAGGATTCCAAAGAGCTCATTTGATTCCTCTCCAGATTTCTCGCTTTGTCCACTTTTGCACATGAATCACTTCCTTTTTCCAAAGACTTTTTAAATTGAGACATAACATTATTGCACATTATTGATTAGAATATCCATTTAATTGGATTTTAAGAAAGATTCTTACAATGTAATACTATCGGATCAGAATTCAAGATTTGTTTGCCAATTTTAATAAATTATTCATTTTTAGTTTTTTCTTAAAAATTTAATGGATTTAACGCCACTTATTCTTTTTGACTAGATTAAATTGCGTATTTTGTTTCAATAACTTTTGATTAATATAGGAGAATGGTGAAGTTGTGCGGAGTTGTGGCCCTCCTCCTCGCCGTCCTCGTTTGGGCGGAAGGAAAAGAAGAGTTCGGGTTGGACGAAGAAAGCGACGGAGTTCAGTCAATTGAGGATGTTCACTGGAAGAGAGAATTCAACCCTTGGGGTGGGAAAAGAGCACCGCTCATGGCAACGCTGTTTGATAAGCGTGGGACAGGAACGGGTTTTAACCCTTGGGGTGGCAAGAGGCAAACTGCTGATCGCGGAAATGGGCGACCTCAGAAAAACGACTTTTCAACGGCCAGACGACCCTTTAACCCTTGGGCAGGATAATTTAATTACACTACTTAAAGCCATCACAATTACCTCTATCAGTAACTCCCCCATCCATTTTAAATCACAATTTATTTCAGCATCTTTAAAACTTTTCAATAGCTCTTCTAGTCGTTTTCAATATTATTAAACCCAAGCCATAAATTTATGTCCCTAATAAGAACCTATTAAAGATACCTACAGGTATATTGTATATAGGAAGTTAATAACATTAATTAGCATATAGCCTAATAGTCATCATGCCTATGTTATGTAGATATGAAGTATATAATTTTAACTGACTAATTCACTTTCCTCCATTTATTATAAAAAAAACTTGAAAGAATTGTTATGTATATTTCACTATTGCGGAAGTAATCCTTAAATAAATTACAATTGACTTCTAAAGAAAGTTTTAAACATTCATTGTTCATTCTCACGTCTTACTTATTATAATTTACAATGTAATGTACGTTCGAAGCTAGTATAAAAATTGTTTATAATTTTATAACTACTTTTATTATTAATTTATTATGCATATCTAGGTAATTGCATCCTTCTATTTAGATATTAGCATTGAGTGTGTACAAAGGGAAGAAACTAAATTAGTTATGTTCTATGGTCAGGAAATGCCAAAAAGATTTTTAAATGGATGGGTACTTATTAATATGTTAATATAATACTTGATTAAGATTATATGCGTCTATATGAATTTCTCAGTTTTAATTGAACCAATTTGCCCATTTAATCAACTTTAATGAAGTAGTAATAATAAATATGCAGGATTAAACAGATTCTTACTTTTTATTCAATTTATGACATTTAACATACATGTACATAATATGTATATGTTTGTGATTTATAATATCTAATATCTTTTGTAATATTATTCTAATCACTTATATAAGATTATATACTGAATGTAGTTAAATACATACATTGGTAGTTACAATTATAAACAATTAAGTAACAATTGAATATGTCTTAATAATCATAAGTATATTTGTATAGGTTTACTTACATAAGGCTTACAGTGACACATATCATTTCAGCATTTAAATAAACTGTTTATATATACTTATATTATATATACATTTTATGATTGGCTACCATACTATATTTGATTTCTACATCTGAAACGTTGAACTATTTATTATTTAACAATAAATATAATTTATAAATACAGAATCATCCAATATGATATTTATTTCGTAAGCTTGCTAATTAGCTTTACATGGCACTATAATAAGTATATTATACAAGATGAACTACTTATAAACAGAAATACATATGTAATATATGTAATTTAAGAAGTGCTAATAAATTATTTAGAATATATTAACATTTGAGTACATTTTATGATGTGCAATGAATAAATGTACTTTATCTAAACTAAGAGAGCCTCTTTTCTCTTTAAAAAAGAGAGAAAGTTAAAGAAGAAATGATTGACGTCATTGGAACTTTTCTCTCGGAATTGTGTCGTCGAAACTCGTCGGATTGCTCAGAGTCCAGAAATTAATTGGAGGTAAATGAATACAAAATTATCATTATTCAATAATAGGGTTCAAGAACCATTGAAGAAATTTACATATTTTTGAAGAAGATTTTTAATCGTCCAAATTTGGCTGACTCGCGCAATTCCATGGTCGAATTAAAAAATATCGTAATATGTAAGTTGTATCATAAGTAAGTATGATATACAAGAATATAAATACATAATTCATATTATTTAATGTGTTCACTTTTTGGTAATTTCCATTTAATTTAGATGAAATAAAACGCCTCGTTGAACATCAGCACATATCAAGGAGAAATGGAAGATGTCAAATGAAAATAGGTCAAGAGAGGAAGTTTGTCCGATGGAATTAAAAGGATTGAGAAGCTTTGGGGTCAAGTTGACTAAGAAATTGGGTTTTCAGTGAAGACTCCGCTTTCCTCGAAGTCCCATGAATCCGTCTCCGGGGATTCTTTTCTGGTCGGCGTGTTCGGGCCACCAGCCGTCCTCTCCATCGCCTCCTTCAAAGTCCTCGTAGACCAGCGGGCGACCAGCTAAGTCCTCTTTTTTCCCTCGCATCCCAAGGAACCCTGAAGGACCCTTTTTACCGCGCATCCCGTAAAAGTTATTCCCTGGCACTTTCTTTCCGCGCATCCCGTAAAATCCTGCAGACGGGGCGCGTTTTGCTGGTTCCAATCCATGGTACATCTAAATAAGTTTAAATAAATAATTATCACCGACCCTTTTTACAAATAATTAATTATTAGCTGTGAATAAAAACATGTCAATTTTAATTATCTAATTAAATCTCAACAACTAAACAATTACAAATACTTTTTGGTAAAACTTGAAAAAGCACTCTCTAAGCCTCACCTCATAATACAAGTCTTTGAAAGATCTTTCATTGGAGTTTGGCCAATATGCATGGTCTTGGTAATTGTTGGCGCTGACTTCGGGAGCCGACATGTTTGGCCGATCCTCCGACCCTTCAACGACGATTAAAAGGCAGCCAATTGAGAAAATGACCGCCAAGGCGAAGCCGCTTTCAAACGTCATCACTTTCATTTTTCTGTAATTAGCCTGATCCTCAAAATATGAATTGTTTATCGTTTTTTATAAGTTAGAATTGGCAATTTTGCAAAAGTGTGGCTCATTTTTTTGAATTTCTCTTAAATTCAATTTAGTTTATTGGTTTTAAATAAGTTTATACTTAACTTGGAATTGAATAAACCATATTAACATTGGGTACAGTGACAAATCAGCATTAATCAATAGTGGCTAATTCCTCATTGATTTGGCTCTTTATTAGGTATGCGTGGATAAATTATTAATGTGGAGTTCACAAGGAGTTCTAAATATGATTGAAAGTTATATGAGGGCAAATCATTTCCTGAGACCTGAATGAACTGTAACGGAGTGAGTGGTTTTCCCTGTTCCGTAATTAATTAGGACCAATTGCCCGGGATCGCCCCCTTGCCCTTCTACAATCAACGTCTCGAATCACTGGCGCACTCCAAAGGGGATGGATGACGAAGTACAAATGCAAATCTCCCAATCGCCTTTAATCATCACGCTCCATTTTAATTACTCACCCGGACTCACCTTCATCAACCCACGTACAATTCGAATTCTTAACACTAATTGACTATTTCACTTACCAGGATATATAATATGAGTACTACATATGCTATATAAATTTAGTATGTATAAAGAAAAATAGGTAGGTACGTAAGTATTTAGTATAAGTTCATTTTGATATTTTTATGACTTTTATTTCTCTTATTTATTAACCTTTAACCTATATAAACCAAGTTGAGAAAGTTGGAAACTTTCAAAATAAAATTCCTTCCGTTTCAATTTCCTTCGTGTAATTCATATCCTCAAATTCAAAAACCTTTTTATTTTCATCATTATTCCAAAAATTCTTCCTCTGCCTCAAATTACTCTTGTCAAAAAAGTGTTTGCTCAATGCGGGGAACCTTTTCCTTACTTTTAATTTTCTCCTAATGAAACTAAGTTTGGGATTGTTTGAAGTCTCATTTTCTAAATTACAATTATTAAACTTTGAGTCAAATGTTTCAATTTTTCTAATTTGTTCAAAACCTGCTTGTTTCCCTAAAATATTTTTCAAGGATTCCTTAAAAACGAACAGGAAAAGTTTGAGAAAATTCCTCTCAATGAAACTTAAATTACAATTTATACCTGAAGAGTTTCTTAATGAAAGAGTTTTCAGTTAAAGATCCGATTCCAAACCCAAGCTACATTTTAAACAAAAACTATTCATATTCAAATATCATCATTATTATAATTATATGATGTTGTTGTATTGTACAACAAATTCATTTTTAATTTTTTTGTAATGTTACCCAATAGAAATATTAACATACTTTTAAAAGTTTTCTCCTCATTAGACTCATATTACTTTTTGTACATTTATGAATTATTGCGATGTATTTGTAAAAGTCGTAGTTTTAAAAATGTAATCAAGAAATGAAAATTGAGGATGATAACAGAATTACGAATTAAATGATCATAAATTTGAATTTGTTTGGTTGACATTTCTAATTTCCCAGCCTGATCTTCAAATTCATGATTCACGAGGAGATTCTCAAGGAGTTAAAAGGAAGGAAGTTCCAATCGGACTCAATAATTCATTTTAATTTCCTTCACACTCCTTTAGAGTAAATCATTTATTTAAATGCTCATCGGAGAGTTTGGGCCAAAGTTTTTGCATTGAGGGTGAAGCAACAAACAACGCCTTTTTTATCTTTATGGCCTCGTCCACCAAAGGCTTAAAACTTTGACGTAATTTGTATTGAATTATTTCTTAACTGCGAAAGAAACACGAGACGTGAAAAAAGGAAGCGTGATGCTCGTAAAAGTACGCGAATTTAAGACAAATAAATAGAAAAGTCCATAAGATTCTCAAGTGTTTAAGAGTGTGCATGATATATATTTAAATAATACATATATGCAATTGATCTATTAAAATATATAACTAGTTGGCTCGTATTTGAAACAAGTGAACTTGTACATAAGGATAAATTTTTTTTACATATCCCGCGTTTAAAGTGCATACTAGGTAAGTATGTAAATGTAGATACTTATGTGTTTGCAGAATAAATACATTTTCTCCTCCCTCGTGTACCTGGAGAAAGTTGGGGAAGTTCCTGGGGCCTAAGAAACTTTTCTCATTCAATCCCTGTGCAAAATTCACACCGTTATTTATTATGGAGATGTTCAATGCCAAATTCATAACAAGAGGATTTCTATCATATTTGTATTTATACGCGTATGTTCAGGACAATATGAGTGTTTTATAAAAGAGATAGGGATTTTTCTATAGTGGGAAGGTGAATGGGAATGTATTATTGAAGTAGAGAAACTTCCCTTCTTGTTTTCTCATCAGAAGAGGAGGATGAAAGCTGAGGCACTTGAGATTCCTTTTATTTCAAAGTGCTGAGGTGAAAAGTCTCAAATCCCCACTTTGCCCCATTTATAGAGAGACATATTTATACGGACATGTTGACTCGAAAAAGAATTTAAATTTTTACGACTCTTCCAACAACGAAACTTGTCACATGCACCCAAGAATAACCAACTTGAGCTCAAATACAAATTCATGGAGTGGAAATATGTCTTTTTGGATCACAACACCCATTTTCCGTATTTCATAAGTAGTAAGTAGTTATTCACATGTTAGAAGCTTAATATTTAATAATCAAATGTGAATATTTAATATATGAAAACTATATCATAATATGTGAATATTATGACATTCTCGTAATGCAATTTTGATTCCTTTTGTGATTCCTATTTCCCTTTGTTTCTGTAATTGTCTTATTGTTCATATTGCAAAAAATAGGAATTAAATTATATTTATGTAGCATTCTTACATAAGTAAGTAAATATTTGTATTAATCCTAACAGTATTATTAAATGATAATAATAATCTAAATCATGAATGGGATTGAATAACTTTTAAGAAAATTTTTAAAAAGGAGTTTAAATAATTGATCTATAAGTAATTTCTTAGAATTCTTCCAAATGCTATTGTGGGTCGATGGGAAGTTCTTTTGTGAGTTTTAAGGCAAGCTCGAATATGTATGATGAAATAAAATGAAATTAAAAGGGAGCTGATTAGAGTGCAAAGTTATAAGCGGAATTTACAAAAAAGTTGACTAGCTCTAATCTTGCGAAAGGTATGAAAGGGGTTCTGACCGTTGCGAGTTCGGGGTGTCCGCGTTGTCGGAGGGCGAGTGGTGGAGGAGAAGGAGGGACTCAGGGTCTTTATAGCACCGGCGGGGGCGAGCCCTCAGCCCCAACCTCCTTCCTCTTCTGCGACAATCAATAGGATCATCGTCATCCCACGTCACTTGGCCCCCTCCACTGACCAACGACAATTGTTATCCACCAAACCTCAAGAACTCACAAACGTCTTGGAACCCCAAGACGTTTGTGAGTTCGTTTCCTTTCAAACGTTCATTTATCATTTTATTCCAATTTTCATCCTTTTCCTTCTATAATTACTCTCTTTACTCTAATCTGTTGGGTTAAATGAGATCTTTTTTGAATATGCACTCGACTTTTTATGCAGTTGGTTTACACATAGTGAGAATGTGTATTTTAAGTGCAAGCGACCCAAAACCATGCGGGAGATTTATTAAATTACTCACATAAAAATCTCATTATTTTCCACTATGGTCAATGAGGATCATATCTCTTCCATTTTTATCTCAGTGTACTTACATACAGTACACTGATTAAAGATTAAGATAGGTAATTACTTCCACTAAATATTTACACTAACTAAAAAGTTTATTCAATTTAATATGGAGGGCTTATATTCAATGGATTTTTTCTTTTTTTATGAAATGATGTCCGATGACGATAAGTTGGCAATTTGCTCAATATGTTTCATTTTTGCATATTATATATAAATGTTAGCACTAATATTTTTACCTATAATATTACACATACAACATATATTAGCTAATCGTAAGGTGAAAGCAAGATTGAAAGAATGTTTAAACAAACAAACAAATATGCTATAATATAAAGAGTTTGATTTCAATTCTTGAGTTGAACATGTTGTTGTCATGTCATGTTGTAGGTTTAGGTAAATTTGTGTTAGGTTCATGGGTAGTCCCAAATGTAGCTAAGTAATAAATATTAAGAAAGGGCTCGTCCATTTGAATTATCTTTTTTAAGGGTGTTTTGAGAGGTTCGTCTTGAAACGTCACATTGAGAGTGGCAACTGAACTAAAAAAAGAGTGGTAATAAAACCATAATGTGGTTTCTTTTTTCAAATCCTCAATGAAACTGTGAGAGAGTGCCATTTTTAAAATCTCAGAAACTCATGTCATTTGAGATCCTCATATTCTCAACGGCGTTATTGATCATTTATTTGTACTTTGTTATACTTTCCATGGGTAGATTTTCATAGCGAGATCATCATCAACATCCTTGCATCTTGCATCCCTTCATTATTTAACTCAACTTTTTTGTTCATTTTATAAAACTCCTGCTAAATATTTCTCTTCTATTTAGGTATTAGACGCATTGCCTCTTTATATGTACGAGGAAAGAGTCTGCTTAATGTGAGAACATTAATGCGATTGTATAATTTGGAAGTGAAAGTAAGAAGGATAATGATAATGATGAATACACAACGAGTTAATGTATGACAAACATAAAATACTTACATATGTAGAGATCTTTACATTACATACTTACATTACAATAGTAGACGTAGGTAAATAAATAGAAAAATAGTGGAATTAAAAAGGAGGAATTTCTAATTGTAAGTGAGTCATAATGAAAACCTGGAATAATACATTAAAAACATAGGCATGTAGGTATGTATACTTATGTATACCATAAAAGATTAAACTAAGGAGGAGGAAAATAAAATTCATGCAATGTTTTATTTCCGTAATTTCTCATTTTCTCACGTTTCTGAAATCTTGTTGAATTTATAGTTAACGTGAGCCGTTGACTCAGAATTAAAATTTAATTATTTTCTTCATTGCTGATGTCCCAGAAGGACGTGTGGAGTTGAATGTATGACCTCCCGGGTTTATTATATAAAAGATCTTGGGTCAACAGCTACATTTGTTCTTTCACTCCTTTCTCTCAACTTGAATGTCTCAATAAGGCGCAAGGGCTTTTAGGTAAATGTCCTTCACTATACACCTAAACTAACGTAATTTGAAAAAATAAAGTCTTTTATGAATAATGTATATTCATTCTTTGGACTCACATTGAACTTTCAACTTACCCTTGTAGTTATTCTCGTGAGCTAAACCCCATACACAAATGCAAATGTGCCACGTCACAAAGCACCCAACATTATGATTAGTTAAATCTAAGTTTTGTTCATACACGAGGTAATTAAAGAGTAAATAGGACACACCTGATGTGAAACTTTCTTTTGATATTTACAACTTGTACAAAGTTGTATCAATTGAAGTATTACAACAACTTGTATTTGATTTTGAGGAAATTGGAGCGTGTTGGTGACACATACATATTTAAGATGTATATCATACATATATATACGTCTTAAATAAATAGAATATGCACATACATCGCTATAATAATGATAAGTGCATTTGCTTAATAAAAATTTTGGATATTTAAAAAAAATCGTATTATCATTATGTAGGCCCTTTGCATCCATAAACTTTACATCTGTAGTACTCTGTGCCTATTTATGTAGTGTATCTACATAAATAGGCAATAGGCCTTTAAGTAGTTTCAAATGCATAATCAGCGATTTACTAAATTAATGTTGAAATTATAATTTGTCCTTAATTGGCAAACAGAGAATTAGCTATCAAAAAAGAATTAATCCTTCCTATGAAAAACCTATGACGATAATGAAAGGTTTGCCGTTCGTTCTATCCTAACATTCCGCACGAACGGAGCGAAAGGAAAACTCGAGGGCGTTCATTCATCCCCACAGCATTTAATCGAGGAATTAGCGGCAATTTGTTTTTCCCCTTCAGCTCAGACGAATTTGCTCAAATCCGCGGCCCTAATCCGAAGAAAGTGAGAAATCCGAAATGACTCAGGATGGGAAATTGAAGAGAAGCGATTTAAACAGCTGCCACTTGTTACACGTTGTTTTCTCATTCACTTACACTCCCAGACTTTCACATCTCTGGTGAACAAATCCATTCATTTTCTTTTATAAACTTCTCTGGAAAATCACAAAGGAAATTCTCTAAACTTTTTAATTAAAAAGGTCAATGAAACCCAAACAATAGAAAATAAAAAGATTGAATTGACTTCCCATTTCACAAATTTTTTAATTGGCTCAATATATCCATTCCTTGATTCTCATAAATATTATAATTACATATGCAGTAGAAAAGTATTGTAGAGACTTGTAAAAGTCTGTCTAAAAGAAATAGTTGTTATAAATAAATATTATATTATATACGAATTTATTTTATTAGTATAAACGATTAAACAGATGAATGCATATTATATTGATAATTCATATCTATAATATAAATTGCTCCATAAAATAACATTGTAGGTAGGTAAATACATAGACGTATTAATGCAATTACTGATATGTATTTTATGCTAACATTGAGTATTTTATTGATTCAATATATCATTTAAGTTTGCTAAATTTTCCTTTGGGCTGAAGAAAGATGTAAGGATTGTGTATTGAATCAAACCTTAGTTATTAAGAGATGTTCATGTTAGGAAATCTCCAAGAGGCTTTTGGCTCATCCGACTACAAAAAACAAACTTTCCTCAAACATCATTAACAGATATGGAAAAAATGCTGAATGTGAAGATTTTCGTCTTCCTGCTCACGCAGGCGAAACTTTCCCTCAAATTCTATTTACTTCTCTCTTTTCAGGAAAATTCAGTCTTTTTATACAAAAGCGAATTGAGTTAGATCCATTAGCGTTTTTCTTGCGAAACAACTATTTAATTATTTAGTAACAATGTTAACTATATTACATTGTTTTCAGTTTGCATGTGTTTACAGAAAATTTTAAATTTAATAAACATTTTAACTTAATTGATATTAAAGAGCGAACTTTGTTACCTATATATCTTTACGTCATTTCACGAAGCAAATCAGTATGTTGAATTGTTATGTACAGAGTGTTTAGGATAAGTATTAACAAGTTTGATTTTTAATATCTCTCAAAGTATTCAACTTAGGATTTTCTGGTTAGTTGCATATTATTCAGCATATAACCAAATATGTTGTAGCATACTATGAGGCAATTTGGTCAAAATCAAGAGAAACGGCAGAAACTTTTACCAAAACTTTTAAATTTCCCATTTAACTTTTATTTCCTTTTTACATTTTAAAATCTTCCACACAATGAAATGGCTTATGTTCAATTATTACGAGATTCTACGGGACGAAAGATGTTCCAAAGGTTTCCTTTTACCAAAACTTTTAAATTTCCCATTTAACTTTTATTTCCTTTTTACATTTTAAAATCCTCCACACAATGAAATGGCTTATGTTCAATTATTACGAGATTCTACGGGACGAAAGATGTTCCAAAGGTTTCCTTCAATCATTTCTCTTATGATAGTCACATTCCATTATGTGGAAGATTTTAAAATGTAAAAAGAATATTAAGAATGAAACTTGTTAATACTTATCATAAACACCCTGTATGTATTTAAGATGGAATTATAGACAATCTTTTTTCTTAACACTTGAATAATAACAACATATGACTATTTTATATAATCCAGTTACATCAATTAACTTGATAACATGTAAATATATAGTTAAATCTAAAATATTAAACTAACTAATTAAATAGTGTTAAACTAGAGAACGAATTGCAGTTTTTTTTTACATAGGAACATTTAAAGTTAACAGTTTAATAGTATGGAAATGAGAGACTCGTCTGAAATCAAAAATGTGTTTTTTGGCATTTGAGAAGAAAATTAAATTTGTTGATGAAGTTGGATTTTGGTCCCCTTGAAACTTGCGATTAGTTAAGTCGTAAAAATAAATTAATGAAGATGAAAATTAGTTGAGAATCAGCAAGGGGTAACTTGCAATCCTGTTTTACAACTTTTGGCTTTGAGTTCCCTCCAATTGAGGGTTTTTGTGTGTTTTTGGAGGCTCAAGGTTCCGCTGTTTCAATTTTCAGACAAATCTAATTAAATGTTAATATATTCACTTAATAATGCTTTAACATAATTGTTTACACGTGTCCTAATTAGAATAAAATTCATTTGCACTGCAATTAATGTAATTAGGGTCTGGATAGACAATAACAATTAATTAATGCTAAATAAGTAATTAATAATTGACAATTATTATTTAACATTAGTTAATTGTTATTGTTTACCCAGATTCTATTAAATTACAATAATAATAAAATACTTATATTCACACGTACAATGAATAATTACAAATCGCCGGAAACTTTAATAAAAATGATCCATACAAAATTCATTATGGTTATAAGAATTCTTTAAATTAATTTATACTATATGATATATTAGTTATGAAGATATGAATATGAAAATAAACAAATACACATGTATAGAAATAAAATATCCACATAGTTAATACTTCTTTGTATTTGTATTATATATATATATATATATATATTGTAAATTGGGAGAATTGACACATTGATCAGAAGTGGGAATTTAGAGAAAGTTAAATTCCTTGTCTTGTCAGTTGGGATGAGGGACGTGGATGGCGAAGAATGAGAAGCTTAGATCAAGCTTTCCCAACGTCAGAACAAGACTTGAGAAACGCCATTGAGGAAAGAAGGGCAAATTGACGTTTTCACAAAGTCTCATGATGGAAATGGGATGCGAATAATCCGCTCACAAACCCTAAGACAAATCACTCCAAAAACCCACGTATTTCACTTATTTACTCCCCAAGAAAACATTCTTGCTATGTTCACATATCCTCATAACTCTAAAAAGTCCTTTTTACAATAAATATGTAATTCAAATGAAAAATGTATTTTCAAAAATTAAATTATATAGGAAATATTTTTCTATGTATAGAATCAAACAAGATCAAATGCAAACCTAAAAGAAATGTTTATTATCATTGATAATTATATCAATAAAGATATCAATATAAGACCTTAATAGCACAATGTCTAATTATATTATAAATATGATACCTACATACTACTTATACATATTAGTAGGTAATGGGTGCATTTAATATAGTAGGTATATTGAATTACATTTAACTATACATATGTACGTATTTATTTATTAGTGCAATGCATAGTATATAAAAATCTAAGGTATAAAACATTTATAAGAATGTTTCATTGTGCTGTACATTGTAAGTAGCTAAGATCGTACAGATCTGTATTTGGTGGCTCCATTGAAATGTGTAGACCTTTCCCATTATAAATTAAATAATTAATTTCTGGAAGAGAAGGAAACAAAGAGCAAATGGCTTTTAACAAAATAAAGCGGGCGAATTGAATAATGAGCCTCAAATGCGTTGTGAGCAGGGAATGAATCCCAGTTGCATATTCCTTACATTGCGCCACAATCCTCCATGAACATTAAATATGAAATGAGGAGAAAGGTGAATTTCCCTCGAATCTCCTCATTAAGTCCAATCTCCACATGCACAAGCATTTATGAACCAGCGTGATGATTCCCATTTATTATTCTCTATGTCCTTAAGAATTATTTAATATGCAATCCCATAAAGAGTAAATCACGACACGCGGATTTATTCAATTGATTTTAATCACTCATATTTATATCTACCTACTAAAGACATACGTAATAAATATGCTTATAAATATTAGATATATCAACACCAAATGAACTGCAAATGAAAAGTCCGTTCCTTTAAAATCAATTTTAACAAATAGTGAGAGAACTAGTTTGGATAATTCAAATAATGAAGGACTCAATGGGGGAAAATCCCTGTTCTCCTTTCATTGTCAGTGTAAATCTCCCTTCGCCCTTTCAACTCTCCAAACCCAAAGACAATCCCGAGTAAACACAAAAGAGAATTTGACTGAAAATCCAACATTAAAATGTAAAACAAATACAACGGTGAATTGCTATATTTCAACTACAACAACACGAGTTAAACTTAATTCGACCAAATGAATGAATCAACTTAAAAATGCTATGCATAATGTACACTTTAGTAATATGTAGTCTAGTAATCGATATTAAGTAGAATAAAAATGTTAAATAATATGCAATTTAATAAAAAAAGAATTGAAGAAAATGTGTTTTAAAAGTTTGGCTGACGCTGACATTTAAGCTTGTGCAGAATATGTTTTGAGCTCAAGTGGTTATTAAGTATATTATTTTCTATGTATAAGTTCAATGGGTCCAAGCCAAAGTTTTTAACCTTATTAAGTTTAAAACTTTACATTTACATGCATCCTGAGTGTACATGGTCCTAAATGCGCTATAATTTCCTGAGATTTATGAATGATTGTAATTCATAATGGTCGACGAGGGAGGCGGGGCTAATAGGAGAGAAAACCACCCAGTTATTTATTCAAATTTCCCCGCCGCCCCGCCCATCTCTTGAGGGCAATGAAGCCAGGATTTATCAGCTTATTTCCCTCCTCGATCCTTAAACCTAACCAAGATAAGATATCTTTTGTTTCGTACTTATGTATATTTTCTTTAAATTAAGTATACCAATTTGATAAAATTACCCTATGTACATAAATGTACTACATAGGGAGACTTAAATATCGTTAGGATTTGTGCTTGTGCACTGAGGAATCCGAACCGCTAACAGTCGACGCTCCTCATCAATTTATTTATTTATTCTCCCCTGTTCGAGGTTTCCAGAGAGGAAGCAGGGAATTTTAATTCTTGGAATTTATTTATTTGCTTTTCTCGCTCGAGTGAATCTCAAGATTCTTCTTTCAACTCCCCCACTCTTTCCGCATCCAATGAGTCTCCAAGGATAAAAGGAGTACAAATCTTTACGGCTTCTTCACTACCTCATCGACTCGCTTTCTTTTTATTAGCCTTATTCTCATTACTCATTTGTTGAGAATTCTAATAAGTTGATGAAGCCAATTTGTAATTTTTTTAATCGAGTTAATTGGAATTGTGTGAAGGGCTGAGTGTGGGTGAAAGGGAACAGGTGGTTATCTCGAGACTCTTTCCTATAATGGAGGTCTTTGGGAATTGGTGATGGGGTTTGGGACTTTGAGGTCCCTGTGGGTTCTTTTCACTTCTTCCTATCTCTCCTTCGCGGGTTCTCCAAGAAACTTCTGCTCAAGACATTCACACCACTCAGAAAAGACCTTTTTAATATAACAACCAATTATCGTATATGGCAAAAGTCTCTTTGTGTTCTCTCCTTAAATGCCTCCTCTTGCTTACACTGGGATATATTAGTACACACTTATTTGTCTCGATGTATAGGGAGAATTTTCTCCTCGTGTAATCATATCTACTATATATACATTCAGAGATTTATTGTACTAAAAATGGTAGGTTTACATATTAAATAGATTTCACTACATATCAGATGGATATGTAGTGAAGAACTACTTATCATAAGACTTTTAATACTCAATTTAAGCATTTTTTAAGTGTCAATTGTAGAAAAGCCTTCAACAACATCTGTTCGTCTCTTTTGAAAAACATTTACATACATAATTGAAATGAAAAAGTACATGGTCCGAGGTTACCCTTGCTCACATTCGCTATAGTTTGAGAGGGCCACCTTAATAATCTCGGACCTTGTATATAGTACTTTTGGATTACATAATATAAATAGTATAAATACCTATATGCATGAATTTGATATCCATTTGAATTGCCTAATTGTAATTTAACGTTTATTTTAATATGTAGCAATGTATCAATCATACTAAATATAATTTGGTATTATGTTCTTAAATTTATGAAAGTATGAGAAAATGGAGAAAAAAACCATGAATTGAGAAAATATGGTTAAATGCGTAGGATTATTATTATTATAAACAGTGAGATTGAGAAGAAATCTTCTAATTCTTCTATCAAGGGACAAATTAATAAGGATGAAATGAATCTTGTATTCTTATCTCGCCCCAGGGATTTCCTTTAAAATCCTAATTAGAAATTTCAGTCCTCTGCGGAATTTAATTCCTCCACAGCTGCAGATTCTCATAAATCAAAAACTATCAAAATACCTCGGTTATCTGACAAGTTGCTAATCAAGTCATTATATTTATGTAGGTACATAAAGATAGTGCATGTGCAAATACACGGGAGTTGTCAATCTATCCTATAATAAGGTATCTCAATTCATTTTATATTTACTTCTTATACTAACTCGACTTCATGTATATATCATAAGATCACTTGACTCAAGTTCATTATTCTACTTTCTATCAAATTAAAAATGTAATAATTAAACATGACTTGGGCATGATCGATGACATGAATAAAGATGATAAACAACGAAATTTATAAATAATTTTTATTCAAACTTTGTTCAAACACACACGTTTAAAAAACTTCATGCGATGGCGTATTCATTTGCTATTCAGCTTTTGTAAATAACTTAAAAATTTAAAAACGAAACAAAATATTATAAAACTATGTAATTAAATTATTAAACGTAAAAAAGTGAATTTTACTTATAAAGTGGTTATTATAATATATCCCTAGCTATTCAGTATGTAATACGTGTATTCATAATTCATAATATAGTATAAATATATATGTAAGCACATAATAAACAATAAAAATTATCCCTATGAAATGTATTTTCATACTAATAAATAGTTATTTTACTTATAGATATTAAAATTAAGAAATTCGAGACTATAAAAAGCCTGCAAATGATAGTGAAAACACACAACTTACTCAAAGACAGACCAAGGATGAATTCGCCATCTAAAAGTGTCAAACTTTGAGATTTAAATTAAAGCAATTTTCATATCATCTTTACATATATTCAGGAAAACCAAAACCTATGAATAATTGTATTTTACATATTACTTATAATGTTATGTATTGTCTTTATTTCCCTCATTGACTTTCTCATTATTACCTATGTATTATGTATTAGTGAGGTTAATCCACCATTTGAATTAATTCTTAACATCTATCTCTATATATTCATTACGTAATTCCGAAACAAGAGGAATTTTCTTAAACTCAACCAAATAGAAAAACCCAACTCTTCATTATTTGAGAAACAAATCGATGAAAGCCAAATAGTTTTTAATCCTCGTTGGCTAATCAAATGAATGAACATTTAAGCCCACAGCTCTCAAAATGGCACGAAGTTTCAAATCGCTTCAAAGTTTCGTTAGAAAATTCAAAATATTTTGGACAATCTTGAACATACATACATACTTTTATAGATATAGAGAATACATTCGAATTCATGTTCGAACATATTTATCATAAGGGATCCATATATATTACACATCCAGACAATTATTTACTTTTAGCTCTTTTGCCTTTTTTGAAAAATGTCTAATAAAGCTTGGAAAACGTGTGTGATTTTGAGGCATATGAATCTTTCATTGATTTGTCCGAGATGGTTCTTCTTTAACGTCATGATATAATAAACATTATTGATATTAATTACTCATTCTTAATTAATATAATAATTTCAATACGCGTGATTTACATTCATGCGTATTTACATTTAGCACAGTACAATAATTTAGTCAAACACATTGCAATTATTATGAAACTAAATTAAGTACATTTAATCATGACTGGTTTTTATGATTGTTTTCCTTGGTTCATTTCTTCATTAAAAATATTCAGTAATTATTAATTACTTCATGACATGTACAAAGAGGATTTAAGATCAAATTGAATATTTAAGTCATTTACAATTAAAATTCATTTTGATTTTAGACCCATCTTGTATAGCTCATTTCTTATAATAAATAGCTTTATTTAATTAATCATTGATTATCTCCTTGTAATTATATTAAAAAATAGAAACAAATTGGTGCAACATTGGTATTTATGGCTATACGCTATACCTTATTATAATTCCGGATGCAATGAAACATAGTCGATATGTATACTATATAAGTTATATTTTATTACTTATATGTCTAAAAAGGACTTATACGTAAATATGATAAATCGAAAGGGAAATAAAAGATAAAGTGTTAGAAGAGGCGAGAGAGCGACGTTGCTCAAAATGTCTTTCTTTTCTTATTCAGAGGAATGAAAAAATCCTATACTTTGTCTCCTATACTTTATTAAAATAATTATATATATTTTCCAAACTCATGTTCAAAAAATGATTAAAATACGTTTATAAAAAACTGTCATTCATTGGTCAGTGTAATTGTAGTTGATATGACTGTTGAATGTATTAAAAGTATAGAACATGTATATTAGTTAATGATATAAAGGTGTTTCTGGATGTCTTGCCAACTTCGGAATGGCACAAAAAAGGATAAATGAAAATGGAATCGTCAGTGTAAATGACAATGAGCAATTGATTGGATTTAGTCGTCTAATGACATGCATTCATTTCCTAATTTATATTCCCTTATTACTTTACCTTATAGCTTGTAATGTATAATTGATAGTTCGTCATATAAGTTCCTAATAGGAAAACATGTGCGCGGCCTGTCATTGGCGCCTCACATGTCACATTAAAGGTTTCCATTTCCCAGAATGCTCAATTTGGAAGGATGAGGAAGATGAATGTCATATAAAAAGGAAATTAATAAATTCAAAATGGAGTCCAAATTCCATTCAAACAGACTGTGCATTATAGTAATTGGAAAAGCACATTTTGGTCGCATTCATACGTAAGAAGCACATGGGGCTACTTAAGTAATTACCATATAAATATAACAAATATATAAAAAAAATTCTTATAAAAATTGTAAAATGTCAATGTGTAGTCAATTTCCTAGGAATAGTCAAGAGATTAAATTGGATATAAAAAAAATGTTGACAAAGCTCTCTGAGAAAATCCGTCCCTCGGCGCCATTAAGTTTGCGTATGTTGCTAATGACGGTTGTTTAACTAAATACCCAGGATTGTAATCAAAAGGGAGGGAACTCTCTCTGGCATGTTGTCCCTTAATGGCTTTCTGAGAGCTGGATAAATGGATTAACGACCTTTGGAATATTTATTGGTTTACAACAAGTGGAGGAGTCAAAGTGGATTCGCTTTTATGATCCCTCATTAGGAGGAAATGGAGAAAACCCCCCGCGTCTTTCCACGCCATTTAGACTCAAACAGCCCCCACACCATGCAAATCTTCCACTTGAGGTAGGAATATATTCATATACTTATATACCTACAAAGAATATACGTATAAGTAGCATTGTGGCAAACTTATTATGACCTTAACCTAACCAATATACATATATGTATGTATATATATATAATATTTATACATATGATTATGCTCAAGTTAGTTCAATTCAAAGTAATATTTGGGCATTCTAAAATCATGTAAAACATTTCGTAGGAATAATGTATGAATTTTGATTTGTCTAACAAGGGAGTTCCCTGGGATGGAAGATAAAGTTATTATTTTATTATATAATTAACTCGTGTTTTGGGTATTGAAGTTCTTGTGAGACTTTCTAGTTACGTCGTGACGTGTTAAAGGAGAAAGTCTCAGACGGTGGAGGAGTGATTAAAAGTGCATGATCAAGTTCCCGAACTTTAATTTTGTATATTCATAACTTGGCGGTGATTCGCGAAACCCAAAAGAGAAACTCATGCAACCCCAAACTTCCTTTCCAGGAGGAGAATAATCAACTATTTATGCCGCAATTCCTCTCTAATAAAAAAGGGAAATTATGAGTTCTGTGCCGCGGGAGAAGATTCCCATTTCCTCATTCAAAGGGGCAATTGATCCGACGCTGTGATTTCGTAGTCGTCCATTTTAAAGGAGTCAGAGAGCGGGAAAGGAGAATTCCTTGAACGTCGGTCCCGGCTTAATTCCTCCTTGAGACGAAACAGTTGTCTTCTTGATTCTGTTCCGCTTCCTTGGCCTACTAGCTCCATGGCTCGACTCACATCTGCCGCGGCCTCTCCGATTTCCCTAAATCAAATGATTCGACCATTGAAGATTCATCCCTGCTTTTAGTAATCGCGATGTTCAAATCAAGAACATGAGCAGATTTTAGTCTCATTGTCACATGAATTCATTTCGCAGATTTGTCTCAGAAGAATTTATTTTGCACATTTTAGTCTCAATGAATTCATTTTTCATATTTAGTCAATATGACTTACTTCATTGCTTGGTAAGCCTTGGCTCGAGTGTAATAAGCTTTGAAGGAGTCCGGTTGAGCTCTGATGACTTGAGTGGCCAAATCGATGGCTTCATCCACCTCCTGTGCACACGAGATGGTGAGGAGTTTTGGTAAGAACAAGCTCAAGACAAACTTACGTTCATCTTCCGCTTGCACCGGCTCAGTTGAAGCAGAAACGTCAATTTCATCGTCTCGAACACTCCGGCCATCTCGCCCTCGTACTCCTTCACTGGACTCTTACGGAGCGCATACTGAAATTCCCCATTAGTCACTCTCTTGTCCTTTCATTCCTCTTTTCAAAGTTGGGAATAATGAGCTAGGCTTTGAATAAATCATTGAGGAGAGAGAAGAAACGAAGATGAGGACGGAGATGGAATGCAACTCAATAAATAACTTATCATCAAATCTAAAGATGATAAAGAGTTAATTAAATGCTGTTAATTGTCTCACTGTGTATCTGTACGCGGCGTCTTTCAATTGTCCTTTCTTGCAAAGCACGTTTCCATCTTCTAGGAGTTTGTTCAGGAGCGTGAGTCTGAAATTTATGCTTATTAGCCACATTTGAAAAGGAAAGTTTTTCCAGGACCGAAAAAACCGAGTTTTTCAAATGCCATCTCACTTGACGGATATTTAATATACAAAATAAAAAGGAGCAATTTGTTAATGAGTTTCTGACATAAAAAAAAGTTTTACATAATATCTGGCTTTCCTGTGGCCATGGCCCAAGTGGCTGGTCCCAACTTTGCCCCTCGCTTGAGGAAAAGATGAACAACGTTTTTATGGCCGCATCCAACAGCGCGATCCAAAGGGCGAACTCCTTGAAGGTCCACGTGCTCCAACAAGGCCCCTTTCTCCAGCAACATCTGGGGGAAATAAACATTTTTTGTTTATTTTACTCATTTTATTCCTAATTTAATTTTCTAAATAATAAACAACATTTTTGATAATTTTCAATAAGTACTCATGTAAATTGACTCGTTTTGTTCAATCCAAATTCTCAATATTCCTCATTAGTTACATATCTAGATAAATATACTTACATGAGCAATTTGGTCGCTGCCAGCATAAGAGGCTAAATCCAGCGCTGTTCTTCCTCCAACGTCGGCCAAGTTTACGTCCGCCTCGTGCTTGAGGAGCATCTCGACCACGTCGACCTCTCCACGAAGAGACGCCCAACCAAGGGCGGAAAGTCCGTCTCGATCAACAGCATTGACCAGACAGTCAACCTTGAGAAGCCGCAAAAGAACCTCAACGTGACCTTCTTTGGCCGCGGCCATTAAAGCTGTTCGTCCCGCCGCATCTCTCTTGCAAGTTGAAGCTCCTTGGACCAAAAGTTCTTCAACAACGGCCACGTGACCCCCTTGGGCAGCCAATAACAATGCTGGGGCTCCCTTGGCATTTGCTTCTTCCAACTTGGCCCCGTTTTTGATGAGGAGCTCGACGATCTCAATGGAGCCATTTGAGGCCGCAGAGGTCAACGGAGTTTCACCGTGGAGCGTGTCAAGCTCGTCAATTGCCGCAGGGCATCGGTTTAGGATAAACTCTGCAAGTGACTTATGACCTTTTCCGCAAGCCCGAACAAGGGATTGTTGAAGTGCATCGAGGGTTCTCATCGTCTCGAGCGGATTTTCCTCCCAGTTGAAAGAAAGGAAGAAACTGACAAGTTGGGCTTGATTTTGAGAGGCGGCTTTGACCAATGCCGTTTCGCTTTTCGAGTTCTGTGATGACATCAACGCGCCTTGGTCAACTAAAAACTGCGCAGCCTCAAGTTGCCCATGAGAGGCCGCCAGATGCAAGGCATTTTCCCCATCTTCATTCACTTCTTCAAAATTGGCTCCAAATTCAATCAAGAGGTCCATCATGTCCAATTCGCCCTCTGCAGCGCAGACGGACAATAAAGGGGCATTTTCATACAAATCCGTTTTGACATTTGGTGAAGCTCCAGCCAGGAGCAAGAGTCTTGAAACCTTAAATATATTTAAAATTTAAAAAATCACTTTCTCAATCAATAATTTTAATTTATCATAGAAAGTTTCCAGAGATTTTCCAAAGTAGGTGCATCATTTCATTCACAACTTTACAAAAATAACTGGGGTATAGTGAGTTAGGCTTCTGACTTTGGGTGACTTGAATGTTTCATATAAAAGAATGATTTGAAAGGGATTTAAAAATATTATTTTTTCCATTGGACCCTGCATGAGTCCCATTTAATATTTTATAGGCGAGAATTAGCATAATGGCGGAGGATCCAGGACACGGTCCAATTGAGCTCCACTGCTCTTTCCTAGCCCGTGGGGGAATCTGGGCTTTAAATAGAATTCCATTCATTTGTTCCCCTTTGAAAGGAGCTCATGAATCAAGGGGGAACTCATTTGCATTATTTAACCGCTCACCTACAGGGACTTCATGACTGTCACCCTCCACAAACACACCGCTTTCCCATCAAACCATCCAGAAGAAATACGAGGGATCGGGGAACCTTGGCAATCACAACTTTCACAGAATACTTCGTCTTCACTTTCCCCTTCAGCTTCCACAAAACCAAATTCAGGGCCTCGAGGAAAATTCTTTCATGATCATTAAAACTTGTATTTCTAATCAAGTAAATTCAAATGTTCAAATGTTGAGTAATTCAAATCTTGACGGTCTTATCTTTTTATAGTGGTATTAAAATGTACAATTTGGGTGATCTTGCTAAAAGTCAAGTTGTTAGAACAAATGTAAGATAAAGTATTAATGAAAATTGGAGGAATCATTTCGAATTTACGACCAATCTTAACTATTAAATATACTTTTATTACCTAACTGGTTGAAAGTTTTCTCATAAAGTGAAAGTTCACTCAACAGGCTAGCGGAGCTAAAGCCCTCAAACGTGAGAGAAAGTAAACTTTCCTTTATTTAAATTTCTATCTCTTTTTGTATATTTCGAATAATTGTCATTTTTGTTTTGTTTTTAAAAAAAATCACAAAAGGGGTAAGTGGAGAATACCAATAAATATGAATTACGAGGTGTACCTTAATGTTTGGATAGTAAATGTTTGATGTGGACGCGAGGGCCTTTGAAAGATCCTTGGAACTGTTGGCCATCCAAAGAGCCTGGACATCCCTGGACGGAAATGCCATTTTGGCTGTTTGAGCATTCCGGTAAATATTGGCCTTAAGGATGTGATGTCCGAGCTCAAGAGTTTTCAATGAATCCAGTGGAGCTTCGATTCTTGAAAGGCGAAAGGAAATGGCCGCGTGTCCGATTCTAATTATTTTGTAAATTCATTCAAAAATTATCCGAATAATTTCAAGTTTAATTCTTATTTCACCCCTAAATTAATACATTAATGAAGTCATGTAATTAAGACTCAAAAGTGACCTCGTGTCGCATAGGAACTTCTTCGTATCTGATGGGTCTCTTCTCAAAAGCCAATCGCGAAAGGAAGAGTGAAAAAACATAAAAGTTCCATCTGACCGCTTGATCAAAAGCCCAGCTAAAGCCTGAAAGTCCCATTATGACCAGTTAATCATTATGACCAGTTTTATACTTTAATTGTTTCATTAATTAAGGCTTAAAGTTAATTCGATTAATGACTACATAAATAGGAATTGTAAAGTAATAATGGTAAATGTAGTTGAAAAATACTTGGAAAGTGTGAAGGAAATCTTCCCAAGTGATGTTCTCGCTCGCATTTAGCGAATTCACTGAATGATAAATTTCCAAAAGGCTCATTGGACTCAGAGCTGCCAAGCAGGTTGAAAGAATCGGCTCGATCTTTTCAAACGCTCGACTCGTTGAAAAACGAAGATTGCAATGAAGTAGAAATAATTCTGACAATGAAACCGGAAGTACCTGGAGGAAAAATTTTAAAATCGACTTATTTCTCCTGAATAGCGGATTTAGTTTTTTTAAGTTTAGAAATTTGCCTTGAAACTCGAGGACTTGATGATCAAATGACCTTGTTGAATAAGGTCAAGGGTCAATTTTGTATGAAGAAAAGAGGCTCCAGCCAATTGTGTCAAATAATTTGTAAAATTGATCGTCCACGACGCTTCGGCTTTGGCGTTCGTCGGCATTGACAAATTGGCCCTCAGAGACGAACTCTGCTTGACTCGCTCTGTCGTGTACTGGAGCAAGTCTGAACAAACATCTTCGCTCAATGTGTCCAAACTAAAAAATAATTCCATTCTCATTAACTCTTTTAATTTACGGATGTGTTGGCAAAATTAATTTTAATGACTAGCCTGATTCTTTGAAAGGGAATGAGAGACACGAGATCTTGATGAGCCGTTTGAACCGTCAGGACGAGCTTGAGCCATCCGGGGAACTTGAGAATATGTTTAGCCAAAAACGAACAAATCGTGTCTCCAGAGTCCGAGCGATGATATTCAGCTTCGCAGATGGAATCAATTAAAATGAGTGCAAAGTCAGTTTTCCCAAAGCCCCCGTTCCGATGGAGGAAATTCAAAGGTTCGAGGATTCCGTGGATCAAAGCACGACTCGGATTCTTCGTACATTCCTCCATAGACAATTCGTTCTGAAAATTAAAATTGAGTAAAATGACAAAGCTATGCATCAGCTGTTCTGCTTGGACATATTGAAAGGATTTAACAAGAAAATAGAATAGATATTTTGAATTTGGCGGAATTACCAAAACACCAGGATTCTCTTGCAAGTAATTTCTGAACGGAGCGAGTTGAGGCGCTTGGCAAAGCTGTGCAGCCAAGGAGTGGACGAATTCCGGCACCAGACAAGTGCTGCTGTTCTCCACCTGTCATTCCCCCAAAACACGTTGAGTCTTACTGATAATTTATTTTGTTTGCATGATCTCTTCGGGTTCCTCGCACGTACTTGGCAGAAGTGGTAGGCGACGACCCGCTGGGACAAGTTGAGCAAGGCGTGATGAGTCTCTTCGTACCAAGCAGTTGGAGACCGAAGCCCACGACGTCCAAAGCAACTTTCCTCTACGAGCTGAAGGATCAAGGAGGTTTTCCCAGTCCCGCCCCGCCCAACGATGATGCCCCCACGTTGTTTAGGGAACAAAGAGTCCATGTGCTGAAAGACCCAGTCCCGCCCCACGAACGAACCCGCAACGTCCTCAGCGGCAACTTCAAAGAACAGCGGCCTCAACGGCACCATCTCGCCTCCACTCCATTCTGAATTCCAACTCATTTTTAGGAAATCACTCAAACTCCCAAAATGGCTTATAAATGAACGTTGCTTAACATTTAACACGGTTCAAAATTAGCTTACCAGTAGTTGAGTCAATCCCAAGCTGCGGAGTCTCTATAGGAGTCTGCGAAGGGGAATTTTGGGAAGGTCGTTGGACTTTCCGACTTTTCTCTTCAGATCTTTCCCAAGATGACATCCCTGGCGTCTCTTCAAAATCTGCTGATGAAGCTGTAGCAAACCAAAGCTCAATTATTACAGCCATTAACTTCATTTTCAATCTTTCATAATCTTCAAGGAGGAGAAAATGTTTACCAGCGTACGAAGAGCGACGCATGGTTTCAGAAGCGAGTGAAACTCCACTGCCCATTCCATTCCGCGGTTCTTCAGAGTCTCCGGATGAACCTATTGAAAAACAAAGACCCAATCAATCACTTTTGATTTGGACAATTTAAATCCCATTTTACCAACTTAATTTAAGGGTTAATTAAGAAAAAATGACAAGACTTTAATTTCTAACTCAATTAAAAATGAGAGTTGTAATAGTAATATAAGGCATTTGAGCTTTAATGACCATTAAGAGTGGATGCAGGACTTGTTTGATTTCCGTTCCCAAAGCTATTCGTCTCAGAAGATCCGAGCGATGATTGAAGTGACGTCGTGGAGCGAGCAGCTTTCAATCTCCTTTTTCCTTCCGTTCCATTCCCAAGAAGCAAGCCGAGGCGATTGTAAGGATCCCATGAGCAACTCCAGGCTCGCTTGGCTCTCATTTGCTGCTGTCGAAGATCCTCAAATCCTTCGTCAGGATCTTTTAAACAATTTTATTCAGTTACTCAAGCTTTAATTTTCCGCTTTTCTCTCTGGTTGAGAAATAAAGACAGCTACAAATATATTGTTGGTTTTTATTTAATGTACCGGGAGAAGAGAGTCGAGGACGAGCGGAGAGATTGACTGTTCTGGCCAGTGAGCTTTTGGCCATTAAAGGAGATTTTGGACCAGTTCTTCTTAAAAGAAGAGAATTCAATTTTGACGATTTTAGCGACGAAGTCTGGAAACTCGAAATTACAGAAGGCGTGTCCTCCATGCGGGCCTAAATATTCATTCAAATGAATAAACTCAGTTTGTAATTTCATAAGGCGCATTTAAGAGTTTTGTAGCTTTTAAAATTGTTATTTACCTTGATGAATGTCAAGTGTCCGTTTGTTTTGACGAGCGATCGCGGAGGAACTGGCGAGGGAGATTTGAGCGTCGGATGATCCAAACGAAATTGTTTCTTGTTCACTGACTTCTTGGCTGGGGCTGGGAATCCGCCGCAGAGTTGGCAATTTTCATCTTCGTAGACGCAGGTGTAACAACGCTGATGGCCGCAGACGTCTTGGAGCTTCCGCTTTTTCCCCATGTCGTAAGGAAGACCGCAAACACGGCAGTTCAATTCTTCCAACACTCGATCTGTACAAAATTCAAAATATTCAACATGCCAAATAAATAATATGAACCATTTCACATCATTAAATTCATTTAAGGGTCAATTCAATAAAAATCTAAATGAAATAAATGGTAATTATACTATATTATGATTTTGTATACTAAACATAAAGATCATGACAATTTTTTCAACAAGTGACAATGCTACTTAAGCACATAAATATAATCAAGTGTATTGTTTACAATCTATTATTATTTAGGTTCCTTGAAATATATACATACATATTGGTTAATAAGATTAATAACAAATGGAACAGACAGGCTTTTGAGATGAGAACAATGGGATTAGGGATTCAAATCTCATGGAAGGGAAATGCAGCTCGACATGCACCAATTAAAATATTTATGCAAAAAAGGAAATGAGTTTCTCTTTATATTCGTACAACAGGTAGAAGTCCAAGATGCATTATTATCTGGAAATATGTGAACGTATAAAAGGGAGTATATGCAATAGTATGCAAAGTGTTCATATGCATGTGGATTGTGGACGTGGTAAGGGAGCTGTATCGTCTTTTTATTCCAAGCTCTGCCTATAGCTATACAATCATTTGATGGGGAATTTCCCAGGAGCTCGGTTCCTGCCAGGCTGCTACTGGTCCATGCTGTCGAGTGTCGAAGAAGCCCCTTGAGGCTTCAACGCCCCTTCAACTCTTCTTAAATCTTACTCAATTCCCAATGGAAAAAAAGTCTGACCAAGAAGTTCCTTTCTCAATGTCCCTCTTTAAAGTCTTTGATCCTCACGTGATTATTTTACAATCATTTTGTGTGTTAAAATTTACTTTAATGCCAAACGCTACTATAAAAGAATTAAATATTGATGTAATTTTTCTGTTTACTTAATTATCGGTACTATGTTAAGTATTGTTAAGTAAGAAGGTTAATTTATTTACTCAAACTGCAACTGTAAATAATATTTATGTATAAATGTAATATGTACCTAAATTACTGGAGAAGTGAACTTGTAGAGAAGGATGAAAAGGAATGATGTTTCATTTAGTGAGGGAAGTTTTTTCCTATCCATGGTTTTTCTTCTCTTTAGAAGAAGAGAAACAGAAGAAGTTGAGAAAAGGAAAGGCTGAGCAGGTGGACAATTGGTTCTTGACTGTGTGAGTGAGGCGAGGTGAGCCAGGTGAGCAGAAGACAATTGTGAACAACGAGGTTTGAACATTTGGAGTTTCCTGGGGCTTTTGGCCCAATTCTCACAAGACCCTTTTAGATGAGCCTTTGGGTGGAAAGAGGAGGAGTGTGGGAATCCTCCGAGAACCTCCAACAAATTCCCATATGTTCCCTTCTACGGAAGTCAACAACTCAAAACATCTTTTCTTCAATCGCTCATCTTCAAATACTAATTCCACACATAGCCAAACTACCCATATTTTCATCTCATGTCCAAACCATATATTCATAACCTAATACTTTGTATCAGAACAAAACCCGATCATTAATATATTATACCTTGTACATGCTTAGTATTTTTTACTGTAGAATAGTAGTATGTATATTGGCTTACTCATTGAGTCCTTAAATGGAAAAAAATGTCTTTGAAGTTTGGAGTTTAATTGTTTGTCTTGTATTAAGTAAATAAATATACTAATTTGAATTATGTAAAGACTCAACCTTTCCGAACTTTATTTTATAGATTAAAGTTATGGATATTAATGTTGGTTATAACAGATAAGAAGGAAGTTGAGCGGGTTAAAAGGATGATTATTGAAGAGTTGTTTTTAATAGAAGGCTGTTGAGCTCATTGGATGAAAGTGATGGTAAAAAGGGATGCTAATGGAAGCTGAGAATTCTCATGAGAAAATAATGAAGGCCTCAAGTGTGATGATGAGAGCCCTTCAGTCAAATTTCGTTGGAAAACTTGGTGTAATTGCATCTGGCGCCCACGAGGCTCATTATTTCATTTATTCAATTTTTACTCTCACATTTTATTAATTTGGACAGTCTATCAACACTATTATAGAAAAAGGATCATATAGGTATAAATATATGCTTACCCAATAGGTAATATCACTAATAAATATCTACTTTTAAATGTGTAATATTTGTGTGTGATACTCATATGATTCTGTAAAGCTCAATTAAACTAGAAAAGAATATACCATATACGTTACCTATTTAAATAATATAGATTAAGTTTGAGGTGATTATAATGAAATTTCGTCACATGGGAAGCTAACGCATATAAGTTGTATATAATATATAACATTTAAAATGAATATTATTATGATTATAATTTAACATACATCTAATATTAGATACATTTTGTTATAATATAGATACATAAAAATATTACAAGTAAGAGTAAATGTAGTGGAAAATTAATTCGCTGCATGAGGTTTTGAGTACAAGAAATTGATTAATATTAGCAACATCTGGTCGCATGTGTTGAGGTTTCTTTCACACATCAGCTCGACCATTAAAACTCAGAACGAATTTGAAGATTCATCTGTTTAAACAATCGGGATTTTGTTAATTAACAATCCTTTCAATTTCCTTACTAAATATTTTGTTGGCTCTTCCATGTTGAATGGGGTATAACATAACGTGTACATAAGTCTAGCAAATGTTAAGTTTGTATTTGGCAAGTTGCAATTTCCATTTGTAGATTTCGATTATGGCTTACGAGAAAATCTACTTTAGAATTAAATTAATTGTAAAGTTCAAAGGACGGGAAAAAATTAATTATTAATTGCGGATACAACAAGAATCAATTAATCCTTGATGAATTGAAACACGCTTATTAGCATTTGATTTTCCATTAGTCGACAGCGGGAGATATTATTCTCATACATATAAATATATAGGCATTGTCCGTATGGATGTGATTCCAGAGATGCAATGCAATTTTTAACGGCATGCAACGTCAATCCAATGCGCAATGAAAGAAAATAATGAATAAAGCTGATTATGAAAATGTATTGAACTATTCATCAGGTTTTGAACTTCATTATGAGGTCAGTTCAAGTCGTCATCAATATATATCTACATACTTAACTCTTCATGCGTGATTTTACAAATACAAAAATATAGGATGAATCAAAATTAATAACATATATATACTTATTATGCATAAGTACATACACATGCTAAATGTAAATACATACCTATATAGATGAATTGATTCCCATATACATTTATTAATAATATATGTGCAATATTATATATGATATAATATAAAATAATAAGTTTAATAGTAAGTATTTATGGATGTTATAAGTATATATTCAATTTTTATTTACCTTTTGTGATAGAGCATTTCTTTCCAAAAATGGAAGACAAATTTGACAAAACGAACGGCATAGTGGTAATTGAATATTTAATTAATGAGAATTCTTAATTTTTGAAAAATCCGAAAAAATATTATGAAACGGCGAACAACTGCGAGCACTTGACTGTTCATTGAACATTTTTATAGTTTCTTCTTCAAAGTTTTTTTTAAAAATTTTAAATAACAATTGATTAAATGCGGAGTATAAATATCCTGTGCTTTTGGACCGGTAAACCTGATTTGACTCAATCTGAAGTCAAATCCGAGAAGCTTAAGTTCTCAAATATAAAAGAGAATCTCGAGAAGTTGAGTGAAAAAGAACAAGTTTCTCCATGTTTCGTTCAACAGCCTCGACCAGATGGGTTTTTTCTTTAACATCACGACCAAAGAGTTTTCCTGACCAATTTATTATCATCCCCCTTTCTCAACTCCTTCATTTCTTCATTCAAGAAATAAACAATAAGGGTTCTATAAAAACTTTTTTTTTTAAATCACATCATTTCAGTCTCTTTTTAGATCTCAACTTATTGAATGTTTAGGAATTAATTTTAATGTGATCAGATTTATCACACTTAATGAGAAAAAAATAAATCTCAATTTTCCTCACTGTACTTAATCTCATTGGGAGTCTGAGGAGAGTCAGGAGTTCAAGATCATGAATGATCTCTCTCGTATTATGCAAATGTCGGCGAGTTGATGATCAATCCAACTCAACTCGTTGTTCAAAACCAAGTCGATAATAATTTCTCATTGAGTTCAACAAGCTTCCCATCCACATTATGCATGTGTATTGACTTGTTAGAGTGCCACATTGGTATTTATGAGGAGGAATATTAAATGATCAACTTGTTCGAGAAATCCTCATGATCACACGTACTCGGACGTGTTTGCATTATTTTATTACACGACACTACACAGGAGAATCCAACACAGAGGGATAAAAAACACCATTAAACAGATGCAGGAATTCCTTCATATCTCTCTCAATTATGGAATAATGTCATTATTATCATAATTTAGACAATTATGAAAATCAAGTTCACTAAGTCAAATCCTCTTCCCTTCCTCTTCAAGTTGGAGTTTCAAGAATTCTCTTATTGGGTTTGTAGTATTTCATCCAACCCACTTGTTATATAAACAATATTTAAAGGTAAATGTACTCAATTGGCCAAAACACTTTAATGGATTTTAAAAGAGTAGTGGTAAATTTTCTAAAAAATAATTTTTAGTGGAAACGGTTTAAAAACTTGTGTGAAATGAGTGTCAAATCCTTTTTCCTCTGTGTATGTAATAATTCCTAATTCTTGTTCTCGAAGAAGGTGAATTGAGTGTGAGGTGTACGAGGTGGTTGGTGGTTTCTTTGGCACTGAGGACTCGTCCCACTTGTGAGCTTCCTTCTCTAGGGATGTCCGAGGGTGCAGGAGGAAATCAAAGGGGATGCCCACTGGCTCACTCAAGGGATCTACACATTTGATGGCCCTCGAGCTATTTGCTATCTACATATATTAGCTAGCTACATACCCTTATAGATATGCCTAAGCACTTAAGCTTCTACACATGTACCTAGATATATATGTACAATACTAATAAGTAGCAACTAAATAAGTATTCTCCATTTGTATGAAAAATAATGTACCTACTATTAATGTACATTTGTATGTATATGCTATGTATATACATAATAGAAATATATATTTCTAGTCACCCAAGTTCTTGTTCTTAGGTACATTGGTATATATCATACAAAAATATATATTGGTACAGATGTGAGAAATCCGAAACCTTTTTTTATTCATTTTAAATTGTAGGATTTCAAGAATGAAGGCTCAAATGGACATTTGGACCTGAAAGATTTGAGTCAAGTTTGTGAAAATCGTGAAAATCATGTTCTCTTCGACACGCCTTTAGGAAATATCCTCAACACAATATTAAAGAAATGTCTAGGCATGTTATACAAATATCATACTCATAAATATTTTAGATGCACACACGCACACACACACACACTTAATATATATAATATAAGTTACAAAGCACCTATAAGTAAATATGCACCTAATTACACTATACTAGTAATAGTAAGTAAATTAATAAATAAACTAAATATATCAAGTCTCCTTCTCTCCATACAAGTTCATAAATATACCCAAATACCTACTATATATGTATATGTATAACTGTATATTCAAAGAATATTATCTTTGCATTTAGTGAATGTTAAAAGGGCTGATCATTAGTTATGTAAAAGATATGATGTAAGTGGAGTCCTTATGCGTTCCCTTGTGATTGATGAGGGCCGGATGCGAAAAACGCCTTTATTTATCTATATCTCATCCATCTTCCAAATTCATCAAGAAATAAAAAAGAAATACTTCAATTCTCTTCTTAATTATTTCTTTTCTCCATTATTTTAATTTACTTCCTATTCAAATTCCCTGTGTTAGATATTAATATTATAATTATAAATGTACATAATATTAATAATATGTACATATTATTTATGTATATATTGGAAAATACAAGAAGCGAGAAATTGGTCATTTGGAAGGAAAAGACCCCAATTGCGAGTTGTAAAATAATGAAAAGAATGATAAAAGAATTATGTTCTTTCAGGGGCTTTCTTGTGGAGTCTTTGGGTGTTCCGAATCTTTTTGATGAAAAACTCCTCTCATACAAGAACTCCTCTCACGTTCATTATCCTTTCAATCAATTTTAGACTCGGTGGGGATTGAACGTCAAAACCATTTGGCTATTGCTCCAAATTTCATGTCTCAGCTTCTCTAGGCCATTTGCCATATTCTTACCTTATTAATATCCTCATACTTGAGCTATAATATTAACCTACACGTTTTTATCCAAAATGTAGTCCATCAGTTTCTCTCATTGTGGGTTCATAATAGAGAATAATAATAGAAATGAACTTATGCACCACAGAAAGATTCAAAGGTTGAATGCCATGATGACTTATGAGGATTTTGACCCATAGAACCATAAATACATTAGAACATTGAGGAAAATTCATTTGCTCATATACAAGGACCAACACTAACTACTCGAACTTTAACGAAAGGTATTTAATCTACTCTATACATAAGATTATATGTAATCTTCTAATTTAATGTAGCAAGTATTATGTATTTTTTAAACATTATTAAGCATTAAGACGAGTCTTTACGTTAGTAAGATGTAAAATATGAATACTTAAGTAAGTGTAATTGTACGAAGATACCTGCTGACCCTTCATACAAGTAAATACAAAGCTACATACATTACATAGGTAAATTTGTATAATTAATACAAAAAAGATCTTCGTGTATAAATTGAAGGTTCAAGAGCGAAAGTGTCAAAAATGACAGTTTTTGAAGATACTTACAAGTTTATAGGAATAATATGTATGAGATAGTAAAAATCCATCCAACTGGTATAGGATTTATCAGTAGGATGATAAAAAATGATTTAATTTCTGGCCTCAAAAGTTGATCTTACCATGATGATGGTCGTGATGGTGGCGAAGTGAAGAGCTGAAGGGGCAGAGTGAGAAGGCCTTAGGGAAGGGGCTCCTTGAGACGAGTCGCGACGGTGAAAGTCACCGAGAGTCTCTTCAACAATTCTCGAAGGGTCTTGGAATAAATAGGAGTTCCCGATTTAGGCCCAACCCTTTTTCCTCGCATTCCCTCGTCATTTCCCCAGCTGGAGAAATGAACGTTGGGGTGGATGGAAGTTCCCTTAATGAGAACTCAAAATACCGATTGTCTCCTCACGACCAAAAACTCCTTCGCACTTCTCTCCAGACGCCTTTTGAGAGAAAAAAACACTTTTTTCACCTGCCAGCCTCCCTCAATCAACCCGAGGAGAATTGAAAAAATTTACTGGAAATGTCTTGAGCAAACTTGTATTACCTAATCCATTATGACTTTCAACATCCAACCAATCAACTGACTTGTCATTTAATAAGCAAATATTTTATTTTCAGTAAACCATCTTGGTAGATGTATCATACTTATACATATGTAAAACATAAATATTAACAAAAGAGATATTGAACTCGGATCGCATGATGATCAAAAGAACACTTTCCCGCTTTTTAAAATTATTTTGCTTTTAAATTGGCTGAATGCAAGGATATACATTTATTACCAATGTATGTATTTAAATGCATATATTGTATTTTTTAGCCAATAGCTTATGGTAAGCTGACGATGAAATGAGTATTGCACTGCTAAACTAAGTACTCATGTATTAATGACATGATGCTTTTATTTATCCTTAAAAATGAATAATTCGTGTAGAGATTTTCAAAGATTCCCTCACGCAAGTGTTGGTCACGGCATTTAAACTCTTTCAAGTCCCGTGGAAACAATCGGGCAACACGCAAAGCTCAGGCAAATGAGAATGAAATGAGCGGATAGAAAAAGAAGATGTTTTCCCAATACTCACGTTTTCCACAGTGAACAAACGAGGAAGTTTGTCTTTCTTTTTTCACATCATCCTTTTTATTGCTTTTCAAACTTGGAAGATTTTGAGAATTTATTTCTTATTGACTTTGAAGTTCTTTTCCTGCCCATTGCTCATTTTTAACATATAAGTCATATAACCCCTAATACTTATGAATAGCACTGTTATTCTAGCAAATGAGAGCAAATTGATTTAAATAAGAGCTCGAATCAATTTAGAATGTTCATGAAAATGGAGACGATTGTGTAATAAAGGGCGGGCTTGAAGTTCCGTGGAAGGTAGAACTTTTTATGGAATGTTGATGAAGAGGACGTTTGTGTTCTTGAGGGGTGTTCAAATGAAATCCCCGTTTATCTCATTGATAAAGACTCTTGTGGAAAGGAAGTTGAGTTTCGGACTAAATTTAGTTCTCCTCCCAAACCCACAATTCTCTCCGGTTCGACATCCGAAAGCTACAAATAATAATAAATGGAAACACTTTGAATTCTCGACTCCTCCAACACGCCTTGGAAAACAAACCCACGAAACGTTCGAGATCACTAGAGAGAGGGAAAAAACCCCGAATTTACTATTTATTTACTACATTTACAACTCGGGAGACTTCATTTACTTACTAGGATTCTTACGCGTTCAAATGACTCAATGAATGAAATCAATTTATTGGAATTTCTCTTTGGATTAACATTATAAACTTTTATTAGCGCTAACTTTAAAGACAAATGCTCTAAATAATGAATATTTTTTACTATTATTTATCATTATTTGTTTTTAATAGATTTTTTATTTAGGTATACAACAATTCATTCCAAATGTGAATTATAGAGATGCATTTCAAATGAAAGGCCAAAGGGGGTGGAGGAGTTTTGAAAAAAACAAAAATATGTTTGAATAGCCAAAATGAGCCAGATGATCTTTATTGGTCGTCGTTAGTTTGAGATTTGGAGGAGTTTTTAACGAGGAGAATCTCTGACTGCCTGGATGTTCTTTCAAATGAGGACGGAGGTTCACCATGTGCTTACAGACAATTCCCATCAAAACCTTCTCTCCCGCCCCGATTTATGACACAAGAAGGGGGTTTTCCACATTCAGTCCTTTCAAATGGCATTTTCTAACTACCCATTTCGAGACTCAAGGGTGAATTCAATTGTAACATTGAATTGAAGCAACTCCTCGTTCGTGTCATTCCCAATGGCTCAGACGACTCCTCCAGCGCAAATTGAATGAACTTCTTGTAGTTAATTAAAAACTTAATTGATTTCCAAAATTTTACTTTAAAGTCTTTACTAATGTATTTTACTGTGCGTGATTTCCAATTCTAAATATGGAAGATGAGTATTAAAAAATACATTAAATTAAATTCCCATTTATCTGATCCCATTAAAGTTCTCGAGTGCGTGGGCTCAATTGAAAAATGCAATAAAGATTAAAAACTCGCCTTGGCGTTTAACACATAGTCAATAAGAAAAAAGGATAATTACTTTCAAATATATGGCCTCGTGAAAATGACAAAATATTTCACGCCTCATTCATTTGATCTGTCTTCAACTTGATAATTGCAAGTTTTTTTGACTACTTGGTTTATTAAAATACATAATTATAATTGAATTTTTATTGATTTCACTTATGTAATTTATATAGATTGCTTTAAAAAAATATTATTTTTGCACATTTAGTTTGTATGGAGATGTTTTAAACATATTATTTTAGTAATATCCAATCGTAAATACAAACCTTTAATTTTAACAAGAGTTAGCACGGATTATGTATTGGAAACTGTTGATTTTAGCCAACATTTCAATTATTACATATTGAACTTATTAACGAGCATAAAATTTAGTCATATTTCCCAAAAGATGTGAATTTATAAATCATTTGGTTTGCCACGAATCTCTTGAGTTTGGATTTCCAAAGTAGAGGCTTCCTCATTTTCATTTTCCTCTTCTGGCGTTTTCTTTTCTTTACTCAAAGGATTCACGAAATCGTTCACTTGGATCGTCGGCATTTCTCTACATCCAATAAGTTTATAATGTAAAATGATTAAAATATTATCGGAACTTGATGGTAATTATTATCTAACCTGGTAAGACGTTTTTCGCTTGTTGAAGTACTGCTCGCAGCACTAGCTGCACTGCTATTTCCATTGCTAGATGACTGTTGAGGAACGTAAAGATCTCGGTGTTGTTCTGGAAACGAGGCGATGTCTCCTGTTCCAGAAAGCGACACAATAGATCCAAAAGGCTCATCACTTCGAGTACGAAAGAGCGAATTCGGCTCAAGCGGTCCAACACCCCGATTTCTGTAACATTTTAAACATAAAATCAAATGAAGTAAATCAGTTAAATATCAGTTATTATACAATATATTGTATGCTAATAATGTTAGGTTAATACATACTTACATAGTTAATTTTGACATTCAACTCACCTGAGGAACATTGGAGAGGCGATGACGGGGATTGGAAGAGAAGGACGAAGCGAAAGACTGGCTTTTCGACTTATTGGACTCCGCGCCTCACAAGAGGGAGAAATCGAAGCGCCGTCGACAATTCCAGAAAATCGACCATCCATTAAAAAACCGACTGGAACAGCCTGAGTTCAAACACACACCATTGCTATATTAAACACATTTACTTAATGACTTTATCTAACATATATAATAAAAAGCCTATTAAATTATAATGAAATTAATCCTACCATTATATACATTCTGCTTCTCATAATATACAGTGGCATAAGATTGAGGACTATAAATTAATGTATTTTAATTAAGGGTTAAAAGTAAAAAAAAAGTATGACTCTCAATTTGTTGAAATTGGGAAGAAATGCGTCTCTCAATTTTCCTCTACTCTTCAATGCGAAGGAGGATTTAAAGAAGAATTCCTTTTCTATCTATCCAACACATTGAAACTCTTGGTCCAACTCTAAAGCACTGTGCTATATTTATGTATATATTGTCAAAAGCTGAATGTCAGCATGAAATATAGTATATGCGTGTAGTATATAATATGTATATATATAAGCTCTACTATCTCTCACGCCATTCGGTGTCTTTATCTCCGCTCCCCGAATGCTGGCAAATTAGGAAAAACCTCTAGGCTACTAATAAAAAACTGCGTTTGGTGTTTGCTAAGTTTATTTTTATTAAAATATCTCGCTGCAAGTCAAAAATGGTTAAATTTTTTCCCTAAATCAACTTAAAAATTAGATATTTTAATTATGTAATACTCTTATATAATATTCATATTCCTAAAAATATGTATAACATAAGAACTCAATACATATATATTAGAGATTTATAAGATAAAGATAGACAAACAGAAAGTATGTTAGCTCGATGTGCAATTAAATGAAAACGCCTAAAATTCATTTTAAATCTGACATAAACAGTCCCAAGCTTCTGAGTTTATGAAAAATAAAATAATACGTCAAATGACTTTATTTATTATATTGAAAGGGCAAAAGGTTCAAAAAAAAGCGTTAGGAATTGAGTCCTCTGTATGAACGTCAAATTGAATGAAAAGGAATTTGTCGAAAGAGTCAAATGCTTAGTTGTTGTGAAGTCAAAGCCGAGACTGGAGGAAGAAACATTTTAATAATTAAAAGTCTTTCGTCTTTTCCAAGAATTCCTCTCATGTTCTCTTGAAAAGTTGTGAGTGACAGTCGTGAAATGGAATGTTTGGTTCTTTCTATCCGCTTCAAATATATCTCATTTAGAATACAAACTCATCTTGGGTCTTATATATTATTTTCATTTATGTGTGCTTAAATATAACCAGAACATGGTCATAGCACCATATCCAATGGATACAAATGGAAGTGCATGCACATGTAAATGTAATATAGTATTAGATATATTTATACAAGCATCTAATCCAGGCGACTTGCCTGTGCAATGGTGGGGAGCGTCTTTCTTCTATCACGGAAGTAAGCGGCCGTGAAGATGGAGTCGACTCTTGAGGAATTCGAAGATGCGAGTCGCGTGTCCTCCAAACTCCCCTCGCTTTGACCAGCAAAAGGTGCCAGGAACCCGCGCTTCTCCTCGCGCTTCACTTTTTCCCCGATGAAGGCCAAGAGGAGGCCCAGGACCAACATGGAAGTTCCGAGCAACAAAAACGTCGGCCCGGCAATCTTTTCCTCCTCACGCGACCCTTCAGGAGTCTCAATCTCCTAAGCAATAAACATGTTATGTATGGCTCAATTCTAGCAATATTGGATGAAGCAGTGTGATGATAAAGCTACAGTTTGCTAACATTAAGCTGAAACTATAATAATACTCAAGTATTAATGACAATTTAATTGAAATTAATGAAATGAATTTCTTTATGCAAAGGATCATTAATTGAAACTTTTCTATTCTAATTGATTCGTTCATTGTAAGTTATGATTTTTCTTCATTTCATTATCAATGGGAGTCAAACTCACATTTTGAGTTTCACACACATTTTCTTGGAATGAAAATTTGGAGTGGGTGGAGGAGAAAGTCGATTCCACGAAAGTATTTAGCATCATTAAATATTTAGCATTGTCGGAGAACCCTGACTCAATAAATAATGCTTTTATAAGCAGAGCTCTTTTCTCAAAGAATTTGCATAACAATATACCTATAGAAGTGTAATATATAATTACATATAAAGCTATTTCACGTAACTATAATGTATGATATAATTTATAATGTAAGATGTGTTTATACCAAGTATGGTAAGTTTAAAAACTGATTGACTGATTGCGAGTAATCAAAGGTGGTAAAAGATCACTAACTTAAGATCGGTGATATTTTTAAGATCAGTTCAGATCAATTGATCCGATCTGATCTGATCTTGGAAAGATTCGATTTTCAAGTGATCTGATCTGAACTGATCTTTTGAGGTCGGGTGCATTGAGAAAATAAGACCAGTTAATGTTAAATGATGGGTTAGTGATCTGAGATCTTTTCCAGAAGCAGATCAACTGATCTGATCTTGGCAAGGGCCAATTTTCAAGTGATCTGATCTGATCTGGCCAAATGAGGTAAAATGAGAAGATCAGATCAGATCATGATCTTTTACCACCTTTGGGACAAATAGACAGTTGGACAACCTGGTGCTCCCATACAGACACGTATATGCAATATTATAATATTCATCAAAGCAATAATATTTAATAATCATCTTAATAAGTATCTATATTTATTATTAGGTAAATATGGTATCTAGCGATAAGTACTACATATGTATATTATTATTCTTTGTCTATACTCTTACGTGCACTTGCACGTAAGAGTAAGAATATGTTATATCGAATATAGGTAAATAAATATAGTAAATGCAATTAGTTTTTGGGTAATTATATAGAACTGAATCATATACTAAACTTATGTTGAACAAAGACGAAAATTGTCGCATGTCGTATCTGTTTATGACTTACAATTCCCAATTTGAGCATTATGAGTTTCTTGACGAATTCACGTTAAAGGAAAAGTCTCTGAGGTGTGAAGAACATCGCTTACATAGGTGAACACGGGAGAAGATTTTTTTTGGTTGGCTACACAAAACTCGTACATGCAAAAGGATGTGAAAAGTCTCTGGTTTCTAAGAAAACATTTTTCCAACTTTCTTGCTCTACTCACAGGAAAATAATACAATATCTCCTCAAACGACTTTATGACCAATGGAGAAAGTTCACTAACTCAGGATTGTCAACTCCAATTACACAAATACGTTCTGTAATTGCCCAAGCTATTAAAATATAAATTCTCCATTTGAAATATGTGCTTGACCTTGCGTAATATTTAAAGACCCGGGAGTCTTTAGATAGAATAATGATGAAAAGTTATAATAAGAATAGTGTTATATACATATATAGGAAAATCGAATGTTTGTTTTTGGGCAGCTCAATGAATCCCCCACGTTGATCCTAAAGGTTATTTGATTAAGAATAATTCGAATTCATTGAGTCCTCAAAAATACTCAAATAGATCTAGGTGTATAAATATTACCTCATTATAGCACTACATATGGCTCATTGTCGTCATTGTTTTCATGAATTAAATTGAGAAATTCGTATGATTGGAATGAATAAATAAAGCGAATGTGAGTGACCTAATGAGCTCAACGTTGTAGATCATCACAATCAATTGCGCTTAATAGAGGAATAAAAGTTAAGGTTTACTCGGGGAAAACCCGTTCAATAAAGTATTAAACGTGGGGTAATTAAATTATTAAGGTATCTCCCCTGATAGACCTTTACATTTTCGAACTATAAAAGAAACTATTATAAGTATGTTTATTACGAGTTTATTGGATTACTTCTTTTTTTTATAAATACCCACATTACATTGCATTATATTAATGTATCTACCGAACTCAAATCCCCTTGTTTTATATCCCTAACATACTCCATGTCCCATATTACTATTGTATAAGAAAGAATACCAAAACGGGTATTATTCCTGCTTGCTATTACAATTGAAGAGTTAACGACTCTTATTTTAATATGGAAAAAGACATTGGAGTTGAATGTAGCGGATTGAAAATGATTCTTATTGATTCTTTCTAAATAAAGAAGTTGGTTGGGTAAAAGATGAATGGTGGATAGGATTTGAGAATGAGATACACGTGCCGAGTTGAGTTGACAGTTCTTTGAACATACAGGATCATTGAGACCGGAAGGGAGATGATCTTAAATACACACAAACTCCCCCTTGAGCTTCTCATATACCTTATACTAACATTAAGAGTATTTGCAAACCTCCTAGTATTTTATCTTATATATGTTTGAGTACTTATAAATAATTATATGTATACTACAAAAGGTACTTATAGATATTAGAATTATGCAATACTTGTATGTATTAGGTATACAATACAAGCAAGCATACATGTAAGATATATATTTAATAGAAATATACTTACTTATTGTTGGATACATATATACGTATATATGAACCAGTTAAGATATAGATCTTAATATATATTGTACAAGTATATTAGCGAAATGGAGTGTTAAGAACAGGCTCTGAGTGAGTTTTCTTTTCATTTTCATTTAATTGATTGTTTAAAAGCACGTCGGAGAAAATCCTCTCTTGGTATTATTTATCAAATTTCTTTGTTCTTGAATGAAGAAATAATTAATGAGTTTTTCACTTAAGCCCAATAATTCCAAATGAGGTCAAAGAAGGTCGCGAGAGAGAATGGGGTCAAAAATAAATTAATTTGTAATTGAATTCTCCATCGGCCGAGGATTCGAGTTTATGTTTAATTTAAATTATTTCCAAGCCCAACAGTGTCAATTGGGGTGAAGAAAATAAGCAAGTTGGAAGTAAGAAGTAAATACAAACATGGAAAGTTTCTCATTTTGCCTCTCGGCATCCCATTTTCATCATCGGACTTTGCTTGACTAGGTAAATTTAATATTGTATATTATCATTAAATTAATTTACAGGAACCATGCAAAATGAACAAAGTTTCAATTCCTCCATAATATATGAGCTTCATCTGCATATAAGTGAGTATATTATTAAAGTTTGCAAGGATATCATGCATGTGATTGTGATTACACTACATATTAATAGATAAACTTTACACATCAAGGAGTAACATATAAAAAAAGTAGGCTATAAACCCATATTTAGGAAGTATTTAATAATTTTAATGGAAATCTGAAGTTTCATGAAATATTCATCTGAATTAAAATGCAATTCCATAGCCAAACTTTCCTCAAAGTGAAAGTAAATACAATTTGAAAAATCAACAGGAGAAATTCTCAAAAAGGCTTAAATTGAAAGTTTTAAAGGGGAAACTTGAAGAGATCTTATGAGAATTCAAATATATATTAAGTACTGAAATTTCATATAAGAATGTATGTATACCTAAGTAAAGTACTGTTATCGAAAGAACGCCCGGGCGTTCTTTTAAAAATTAGGGTCCGACCCCAGGCGTTAATTCGAGCTCCGGCGTTCTTTAAAAGTTAGTCACAAAAGGTTTTAAAAATGCTTTTTAAATCACTTTCTATTCGAGAAATCAATTTTGGAACGAATTTAAAATGTAATTTATGTATTTCACACAATGATTTTAGGAGTATTTTTAATAATTTAAGTTTAAATTCGATTTCGTGCTACTTCAGCTTTAAAGTTTAATTAAAAGAATGTTAAGTTTCACGACAAATAAACAATAAAATTATAGGGAATAATAAATGGCTGTATTTTAATGTATATTTAACACGTAATAAATCCATATATTATGGGTAATATTTATTAGCATTAATAGACCAGGCGTTCTTTCGAACCTCGGCGCTCTTTTAAAATCTCGGGTCGGACCCCCGGTGTTATATTGAGCAATAACCGTACTTAATTTGAGCATTTTAATTGTCTACGTATATTTAACAACTTATTGTACATTAAGAAGATATCTAATAAATTTAAGCTATTTAACTAAAAGGAACTTGGAGTTTAGGTTTTGAAATATTATTAATATTAATAAAATAAAGTTTTCAACTTAAAACTCTTCTATCCACTAACCATAAATACATACTTATGAAAATCAGAGTTACAATATAATGAGATACGATACGATAAAGTTTTATATTATAATATCAAAGTTTTATATTTAGGTGGAAATTGCATTTGAATTTCAAAGTTTTCCTTCCAAGTTTTCCAAATCCACTCGAAAGCACTCAGAAATTCCTCAAAGTTTCGAGATGACACCAATTATGGATTGACAGTCGATTCGTTAAGAGCCCGTTGAATTATTTAGAAATTGTGAGAGGATGCGCAGAGAAATGTCATAGTCAGACACATTATTTATCACTCGTCACGTGCTGAAGTATATGATTAATTCCCATTAAATATGCTACATTTCTTCAAATACATTTACTTACTCTCCGGTTTATTATGGCGATTAAAGGATGGTGAAGAAGGTCTTTAACTCACAAGCATTATTTAATATTATACAGAGCTAAATGAACGTCGGCGTTTTTATTTCGCAGTTAGCTGAGCACTATGTGAATAAATAATACGCTTCCCCTTGTTTGTATTTCCAGGTTGTGTGGAATTCTCGAGCCGGGAATTCCACCCGAGAAAAGAATGCGCCTTTTACATTATGAACAACATTCATCCATCCATCTCACCGCTTTTTTCTTAAATGTGAGTATAGATCGTCTAATTATGACTCAAGGAGTATACCATCTTAGAGCTTATCAGCTTAGGTACAAATACATACATAAGTATTTCATGTTGCTTCTATATGAACTTTTATACTTCTCTTTGACGTATACAAAGATATGTAAGTGTATATGTAAGTATTCGAGTTGAGGTTTAAGCAAACGGCATTATTGTATTTAACATAAAGAGGTAAAAAATCATTAAATATAAGGATGGGCATTCTTAGGCCATTTTCTTATTTTACAATTATAACCATAAGAATATAAATATTTTTATGAGTTATGAATAAAAGTTAAATGATTTGCAAGCTAAAGAAACTTGGCTTGTACTTTGTTTTAAAAATACGTATGGTGAAATGGTGATTAATTATGATTTAAATGCTCAAATGAGAATTATACTGAAGGGCTAATTGATTGAAAAGTGAACATACTGAGGAACGCGGACGATTTGAGTATGCCAACGTTGTGAGAACTCCGCCGGCGAGGAGGAAGAAAAACCCAAAAGTGAGAACAATGAGATGACAATTGGTTGCCAGGACCACACGGCCAATTCGCAAATTCCCGTCGTCCATTTCTGCCTTGACTTTGAAATGAGGACAGCAAGGCCCGCACCCGACAGTCACCACGGTTCCGCTCCCATATCCTGCCAAATCAACCCCGAAGGTCGCATTTGGAATTAATTAATCGAGGCAAATGAGGTGCGTTGGGGAAAATTATACTTACCAGGATGATGGTTGTATTGACTTGAAATTTGTATGGAGCTGCTACTGCTCCTTCTTCGCTCTTCTTCTTCCATGTTCAGCTGAAGAAACTTTTGAGTGTCGTCGACCATTGCGGTCAAACTTGATTCCAAACACGGGGATTTAATTGAATGCTAGTACATACTTAATCAATTAGTAGGAAACAAAATATTTCTTTGTTTGGAATGATCTCAAATTTTTTGTATTAAATCCATGGTAAGCTCAATTCCTAAAAGATTCATATTTGTTAATAATCAATTCTTTATAAAAATTTATCTGTACCTAGTTATTTAAATACTTTGATATATCAATAGCTAATATGCCTCGTTACAGTAGATAATTGCTAAAAACTTATGCAATAATGAATAACCTTTGAACAATGTAGAATGAATTCCTTAGTTAATATTTATAACTAAAATTCTTTTTATACCCGATTGAACATAATTAGATCAGACATAAAAAAGTAAATTAAAATGGCTCTATATGATCTGTCAGAGACTTTGAGAAACTCTTGTGAGAGATAAAGGAGGAGATTAGAGGCCGCGTGGAAGCGTGTGAATGAAAGTCGTTCACGACGGTCCTTCGATTTCTATTCAATTACCACGCAAGTTCGTTCTCGACTTTGTCCAAGATGCCCCCGAAGACCTCCTCTTATTTATGAGGGATCTAATTGAGTGCATGAAGGTGAGGTGGGATTTGAGTTTTAAATCCAACGAGCCTTTCTCACCGTCTTCAACTTTCTTTCCCACAATGGGATTTGAAATGCCAAGGGTCTTTGGTCCCTACTTGCTTAGGATCCATCTGGGTTATAGCCATCTAGTTGGCCCATCTAGCTGGACACCGACACGATCGATCCGAGAGGTGATCCAAAGAGGAGAGAAAAGGACCAAAATCTATCCCAGGAGTTTCTTCTCATTTAATTCAATTGACGAATTACCAATTTCCTTTCCAGGTTCCAATTTATTAATATTAGGCTTTTAAAGATTTTAATAATCATTTGTAAATTCGCAAATAACATATACAATTAAAATGAATTTAAAAGTATCTTATCAAGGTGATGATGATAAAAAGCCATGAAAGGATCATGATTAAAATCATTGATTCATTGATACGAAATTCGAATGCGAACAAAAAAACTTACTTAAATTAATTTTCATTTAAATAGCTATGCATATGTACAAAGTGCAACTTCATATATATATAGAATATGAGAATTTTATTATTTGGGGCATATTGAGACATTTGAATTAGTCGCAAGAATAATTATTCCAGCCTCGCCTATAATTAGGGATACCGGCTTCCAGGCAAATTTCCACTGGAGTAATCCCTAATGTAAGTACTCCCGGTAGTACTTCCATCCAAGACGGAGGAAATATTATGCATCTTGATGATTTTTCTTAATACAAAATTGCATAAATATTTCATAATCTATATAATTTTTTAACTATTTCGAATTCATTATCGATTTTATAAGTTGTTAAAATAATTTCTTTAACAGATTATCATTCAAGTTATCTCACCAAATAAAGCTATAGAAAGATTGAGTATTTACTACAAATATTGTAAACTTACAGTCATTAACATTTAAATAAAGATAATCATGAACTCAAGAGTTACAATTGGTAAAATTGTCTTTCAATCTATTTAGAATATCATAATAAAATTAAACATCACATTAGTGTCCAATGAATATAGTTAATAACAATAACTAATAATTCAAAATTGTCAATTAAATATAATCTTTATCTCCTATATTATGTACTATATTAAAATTAATTAAGTTTCTAATTATTACAAAGATATTGTGATATTTTCTGAATTCAAAAGCCTGGCATTCTCTATAATTCATTTTAATATATTGGGAGTCAGGAGGGTAAAGGTCTGCATGAAAGGACTTCCACTTTTCCTTCCGGGAGTACTCCCGGAAGTACTCCCAATCGCGGTCCTCCCGGGAGGATGGTAACGCTACCTATAATGTCTATTTGAGATGCGCTATGCCTGGTGCGTGTTAGCCATGGCGCCATGGGCCTATGAAGAAGAGAAGCTCCCTTTAGGATTTAGGATTAGAAACTCCTGGCTGAGGTCCTTCCTCAAGAGGACTCGAATCAATATTTAAATTAAAAAGACCTTAAGTTGATTAGTTCAAAAGCTCATACTAATTAAAATATAAGACCAGATCGTCACAAAGAGCTTTATTTTACTAAATCTGGATATCTTGACCATTTCCAGTAAAGAGCCACATCAAGTCAAAATGCATTCAATCGAGTCGCATATTTGATTAAATATAATTGATTCAAAAGCCTTTGTAATCATTCTATACACACTACCTTAGCACAAAAGCTCAATAAAAAGCTGATAATGAGCCAAGAGTCCACACTCATTGATTCAAACTGAGGCAAAAGAGATTGAAAATAAGATGACAAAGCTTGAAAAGCCTCGCCTCCAAAGCTATTCCTTCACTCGACCAATACAATCGAGGATGAATGGAGAGGAAATGAGGGGGCTTGATGGGATGAAATTCCGCATTTATGACATTAAGACTCCGGGAGACGAGCGAAGACGGAGTTGGTCGCTGGGGTGGCGGGCATTTCCGGCGGGCGTTTGAAGGGCGGGTGGGTCGGCAGTTGGTCGGAGCGGGACGGGCGTTTGAGGGAGGGCGAGCTCTAGCCATCGCATCTCAGAACTACAGTCAAAGGCCTTCAGTCGCATGGATGCTCCTCCGTGTCCCACGAAGACTCCCAGCCCTCATCGAATGGAACAACACACGCCGTACGCGAGACGTGCCCGCCCAGGTAATCAATTACACCCCGCCCTAGTACCTTTGCCCTTTGACCCAAAATTCCTCCAGTTAATTCCCTCCGTCCTGGACCTGGAAGTCAACTGGAAGCTAATTTACTCTTCAAATGGAAGTCGGAGTCAAGGAAAAAACGAAGATGTGACCCTGGTGCATTCCAAGCATCCTTTCTTCTCTTCGTCGACTGGAATTTTGTGGTCCAAGTCAATCAGCCTAATGGACCTTGCCAGTGGCTCTTAAGACCTCGAGTCACTTTTAAAAAAGGAAGAGAAGAAGCTCAGTTTGTGAACGTTTATTCAGTGCTTAATGGCCCTTTTGTTGACAATCAAGAGAGTTTGTAATTTGAGCCAAGTGTGATTAATTCTTCGTCCTGTCATCTCAATCTTGGAATAAGGGAGGATGAGGAGACGAATTGAAGGCTGCTGGAGTCACGGCACATTCAAATGGAATCCAAGGACTCTCCGATTCCTCCATCTCCCAATGTCTCCTTATCTTGTGGAAAATCCATTAAATGGGGAATTGAATTTCATCCCTTGTTTCGATGAATAAATGAAGAGGAGGAATTGAGAGGAATAAGACATTAAACTCGTGTTTCAATAACCAAGTGAGGGCTGGCGACATTGGAGATCAATCTCTCCCTGCAAACAAACTTTTTATCTTGCGCGAGTCGAATCATTTACTAATTCATTTTTATAACTGTCTCTTATTACAATTGTTGTGATTTTAACTACAGCGGCTCCTTTCATGTCCAGTCGTTAAATATTAATAATAATGACTTTCAATTTCATTTGTTGGTCAAGTTCTCCTAGTATTCGTCTCGATTAATTGTTTAATTTAATTTCTTTATGCTATTTATATTAATTGTCCCTTTCATTTTCAACAAAATTGATAATACATTTTAATTCATTACATTTAACGACAGGCTTCTCAAATTCCATAATATTTTCATGTGTCAATTGTATATAATTAGTAAAAATTGTAATTTGGAAATTAATTAAAAAGCAGTTTAAACAAATCCTATGATTGTCTTTTCAAGTCTGTGATTCAAATATCCTTTGACCTTCCAATCTTCCTTAAATCATTTAAATAAACCCAAACTTTAATTTAGGAAAAAAATTACAAACATTTGAATAATTTCAGGCGGGGATTGAGGGATGGAGTTCTTGGAAGAGGGAAGTCGGCGGGTTTCCCACCCACCGGCCCCCCCAGCCCCCATCGCCCTTACCCGTCGCTCCACTGGGGAGGAGAAGAAAATGAACGATGCGCCTCGTCGTCTCTCATCCCCTTTGCAGGGCCCCTCCTCCGTGGAATCCGACTCTTCTCAACGTAGGAGCTTCAATTACAAATTTAATTAATTAATCATAATTTTAATTATCCTAATACTTCTGTGTTTTATGTAAGTTAGCGTGAAATCTCTAATTTGTGTTTTTGAGTAGATGGGTTCGGATCCAAAGGGCGGCTGGTCAATTCCTCTCCCCAGGCGGATCGACCGGATGTTTTCTCCGCCGTCCTTCATCCGCCGCAGTCCCAGAGTGGGAAACCGCCAGTGTACATAAAAAGGGGTCCTGGTCGTCCAAGAAAAGACGGCGTCCCAATCCCCAAAAGCCCCAAACCAATCTCAACCAACAAAGTGAAAAAGTTGGCCGGGTTAGTCACATTTATATTTATTACGACTAAATATTCTCTTTCTCAATATAAAAATTATTATTCGATTTGGCTGCTCGCATTTAAAATATTTTTTTATGGATAAAAAAATATAATTTAAATATCAGAACCGTATTACTATTTTTTTTAAATTTAGGCTGTGATTTTTTTTCAAAATTGAGTATTTTTGTAATGAATCATGAAATTATCATGGAAATGAACTTACTTTGATTGTTGTAGTGGGATGTTGGTTCCATGTGGGACGGCGGGGCGAGGAGCAAGAGGAAGAAAAAAGGCGGACGTGGCAATGGTTGGGAGCAACGGGGCTCCGCCGAGTTTCGGAGATTTTTCCCTCCTTGGACACGGAGATTCACCTCCGAGGATGACGGACGACACAGCGGAGTCTGACACTTCCTCTGTGGCCTCCTCACTAGAAAAGCTTCATGAAGATTTTTCATTCTTCCCAGAGCTCTGGTGACCTTCATTGCCATTTGATTCTTTTCATTTTTTTTCTCATCCCAAGTCGAACCCGAGACTCAATGTTGATTTTTAGGCCTGGAAAGCTCTGTGCCTTGTGCAATCTTGGTGAGCGGAGTATGTTGGGTCAAGGAGAATTGGTGCGGCGGGATATTCCGGCTGGCTTCGACCCCCTCACCGTCTCCAAAGGTCTGGTCATTGCCTCTAAAGCAGAAAAAGACGCGTCAGCCGACCCAAGTCCCAAAACCAACTTCTCATCTCGTCGTCAAAAAGGATTAGGAAAAATGAAGTAATTAACCATTGACCTCTACACATTAAACCATGTCCTACCATGAAGATTGAAATTATAATAATGTGCAGCATTGAGCACGATTCAATAACTAGTAGTCAAAAAAGATAAAATTGGAATACACAAGACTAATCATTTTTTTTCCTTTAGGAGATTGATCTCTCAAGGGAGCTTAGAAAGCATGAACGAACCGGTGGACGAAGTCGTGGGATATCCTGAAGAGGCCGAGCTGAGTGCTATTTTTGAAACCTCGACCGGCCACTACTACGTCCATATCTCCTGTGCAAAATGGTGTGGCGGCGTGACGGTGGACAAAGACGGGACTTTCCTCCAGCTCGAGTGGGAAATCGTCCGAGCTTTGAGCCAACGATGTGGTCATTGTGCAAATCTCGGGGCTGCTCTGATTTGCCGAGCTCCCTCATGCAAAACCGCCTATCATTTCCCGTGTGCTGCCATGTCAGGAGCCTTTCAGGACCCCACGACCACGGCCACGCTCTGCACCTCCCACATTGACCTCACCCTCTCCATTTGTAAATGCTCAATTTTATTAATTACAGTATTAATGACAATTAGCCAACTTTGTGAACTCACTCAAGACTCGACTAGATCAACCAGTATCGACTAATGAGAGTTGTTGACTAATTTAATGAAATATTTCAGTTGGAAGTTCGTCCCACTGTGTCGTTTGCGATGCGCCAGGAAATTACAATTCGATGCTCATGTGCAGTTGTTGTGGACATCATTACCATGCTTCTTGCTTGGCCAAAAACGCTGACCCAAGTAACCAAACTACAAATATTATTATTGACTATTCAGATCACACCATTGGAACTCTATGCCAATCCTTCCAAATGGGCCTCAATGGACAGACTTATTCATTTGTCTTATCTCTCATTTGAAAGATTCGTTCTGAATAAGCCGGAGAGATAAGAAAGGCATGAAGTGGGCAAACTGTCATTTGCCCTCGTCAGCCCATGAGATACGACTATTTTTGTGTAAACAATAAATTATGCTTATATTGTCCAATTTCCATTTGGAAGGGAACATTGGCGGAGTTTCCATTTAACAATAAGTAAAATCTTGAGAGCATAAGAGAAAGTTTTAATTACAAGGGCCGTTCTTGTGTAGGCATTCGGGCTGGGTGGCAATGTTTGGTGTGTAGGCTTTGTCAAGCCTGTCGTCAGCCGGGCGAAGAGAGCAAACTTCTTCCATGTGACACTTGTGATAAAACGTATCACATCTTCTGCCTTCGTCCCGCCCTCTCCTCCATCCCCAAACATAGCTGGAAATGCAAAGTAAGAATGACTCTTTAAACGAACCATATTTTTACTCTTAATAAGTATTTAATCCAACACTAGTTTAATACCCATAATTAATTGTACATCAACATTGGAAAATTAATAGTTGATTTTATATTTAATGACTTGATCACTTGATAGCGTAGATCAGATACTTGTTCAAGCAGCGGAGTGGAATGCGGATCATTGGTTGGAATGATGAATAATTCATTTTGTTTCCTTGATGTCCAGATGTGTCGTATTTGTACTGACTGTGGTGCGAGGACGCCGGGGTCAGGGCCTTCGTCCCGATGGCATGCCAATTTCTCTGTCTGCGACTCTTGCTATCAACAACGGAACAAAGGGTTGGCGTGTCCCTTGTGCGGGAAGGCTTACCGTCACGTCGCTCAGAAGCTCATGCTCCAGTGCCATCTTTGCAAAAAGTACGTCCCGCAAATTTTTTCGCGCACATTCGCTCTCTTCGAGACAGGTCCAAAAACCACGCGTGATTGGCTCCGCCCAACGTCAGTCACTTTTCTTAACTGCTCCTCTCCATTAACTTTCCTCCACCACGAATTTCTAGATGGTTTATTCTGGCCTTTCTTGTTCATTCTTCATATTTAATAAGGGAAGG
>VJMY01000459.1:0-61992 GCA_009869795.1 Neelides sp. FZ-2019 | reverse complement strand
AAATGTTTTTAAAGATGTGAACTGTGAACAGTGAAATAGATTTAAATCTTGTTTCATAAAATATTTATAAGAATTAATTTATTTGTAAATATTTGTATAATATTCATGAATATTAAAAATTTACATAATATTTACCTACATTAAATGAAACATATTTTTAAAATCATAGTATAATTTTTTATGGCTCTTATTGTACAGGGCTAATAATTAATTATTAACTATTGCATCAAAAAGAATAATTAAAAAATTATATTTTCTCCAGCCATTCTCGAAGATCTTTGGTTTTCTCAACGACGCTTGTTTTCCTGCCCGATTCGAGGTCCATTGGAGTCAGATACTCTGAAATTGCCATCACTCGATTCTGAGTGAGTCGATAATCTCTAAACTGATTCTCTAACGGGCCAATGATCGGATTTGCATTAAAGTTCATATTGTGACTCGATCCGAACGATGGTCCAAGGTTCGTCGTAAACGGAGCCGTGGGTCTCAAGTATTTCACAGCCAATTCATTAATACTCGGCCGGTTCAATGGGAAAAGTTCACTCGCACCTCCGGTTGAGAAAGATCTGAACGGAAGTGTGGAAAAGGCTTTAAGATAGGCTTCTTTCGCAATAGAATCATTTTCAATTCCTTGGCGCTCCCCCGTTCCAACGACGTTCCACAGGTACTTCATCTGACCATCCAGTTTCTTCAACGAGTCCAGAATCCCATCAATGTCTTTATTCAATTGTTTTGAGTCCTTTTTATTACTAGTCTTCATTTCTCTGTTTTTGCTGCTATCCAAAAGACTTCCAACGCCCGAGCTCTCCGTCTCACTCGGAGCTTCCTGTCGCAACTTGACCCTTCGAATGCTATTTGGGATTGGAGTCCCATGCTTCTTCGAATCCCGACTGTGTTTAGACGGAGATTGCTCCGAAGGGAAGACGTTAGGACGAGAGGGAGATTTTAAATGTTTCATGGGATGTTCAAGACGGTATCTTTGGGCAAGGATGAAATTCTTGGCTTCTTCAATGCATTTTCGATTTCTTATTTCTTCCTCGATTTCCTGGTCCTCCACTTCACGCTGGAGTCTTTCGAGGTCAAATGCCGAAGATGATCTTTCAAGCCGGGTGGATTTTGTACTTTTTACTGTAGATTTACTTCGACTTGTTCGCCCTTTGTGTTTCCCATCCGACTCGAGGGATTTGCTGGGGCTTTTGGACTGGACGCCCTTCAATTGAACGATTTGCTCTTTGAGGTTTTCAAAGGCCAAGAGGGCATCGTTTAGCCTTTCGTGGTTCTCGTCGATCATATCCATGATGTTGGGGATTTCCGGTTTAATGATTGATGTTGACACGGACACGTCGGTGTCTGGCTCGCCTTGGTCAACCGAACTCCCGCTGTGAGTTGGAGACGTTGTGACATTATGAACATTGTGACCATTGGTGCTCCGCTTTATCTCTTCTTCGACAACAAGATGAAGCTCTTGTTTCAAATAATTGTATTTCTCTTCCAATTTGAACACTTTGTCCTTGAGGACGGAAATTTCATTTTCCTTCTCTTCGAGTATGGCGTCTTTGGTGGTAATGTTCTTGGAATTGATATCGAAAATCTCTTTGACGAATCCATCTTTCACGGCTTCAAGCTCGATCTCGTGGTCGTTTTTCAATTTGACCATTCGACGTTTTTTCTCTTTTTCAAAAGTATCGACAAGACTGGCCAGTTTGTGATCATGATCACGTTTCAGTTCCTCTTCCTATTTTTTTTAAATATAAAAAATATTTAAAAAATAATTTCTTTGATTTTTATATTTAGAGGGATAAGACTTGGGCAAAAAGATTTCTAGTTTTTATAAGTAAAGTAATAAGCGTTTATTACAAACCTCTCTTTTAAAATCCTGTTTCATTTTCTCAATGATTGTATTATGATAATCTTTCATTTGTTGAATTTGTTTCTTTTGATCTTCTTTCATTGTTTCTTTGAGTTTCTTTATCTCTGCTTGAATCTCTTTTTCAACAAATTTTGTTTCGGCTTCCAGGCTCAATTTAATTATTTGGCTTCGTTTTTCATCTTCGTCTTTGCTAAGTTCAATTTTGTAATCATGTACAGCCTATGTAAACAGAAAATAAAATTTATTCCTATACAAAAGAAGACGAAATCTGATTTAAAATATTATAATGTTATTTTGATTTTTTAAAAAAGGCTTTGAAATTAATCTTAATGCTAATTTTAATGCTTGTGAAAGAATTATAATTGCAAATAGCATCTAATAACATATAAGGTATATTTATAATAATATTACAACTTTAAATATTTAGTTCAATACCTTTTCATACAAGGAGTTCATTTCTTCCCTTTTCTTTTTTATGGACTTTTTAACCTCTTCTGAAATGCGGTTTACTTCATCGCGAACCATGTTATCAAATTCCGACTTTCTCCTCCCAATCTCAATTTTCTTTTCTCGCTCAAACTCATCTCTTAAATTTTTAAGTTTCTCTTCATGTGCACTCTTCATTTGATCTAAAGATGCTTCCATGCTCTTCCTATATAATAAAATTTAAGTATTTATTTTACTTATTTATGGTTGAAATGTACTGACAATGAAGGAAAAGCTAAAAGTTCATATAAATATAATGAGCACTCTTCTTGCCTTAGGAGATTCTCCTTCTGCTTTCTCTCACTATCAAGTTGTTCTTGATAGTCTTGAAGCCTCTCTTCGTTCTTAGCTCTTATAGACCTCATGTTCGAGTCACTGATCTTGGGATCCTAAAATTATTTTATATTTTTATAAAGAAATGCCCAGAATTTCAATTCAATTATAGTTATCGTAGTCTCATCTGTTTCCAGTTAATAAATATTTAATGAGCAAGGAAAGTAAATGTACCGAGTTTTCTCCTGCTGCGAAATTCTTTTTAGCATTATTGGAGTTATTTCCAACATAATTTTCTTTCTCTTCAGGATACTTCATCGAGGGACGTTTATCTAGCAGGGGTTGTTTGACTCCAATTGGGATTCGGATCATATTTCCAATTGACTGAGGCTGCGGCTTAATTGGCTCTTGTGTTGGTTCCTTGGGCTTTTCTGTAACGCTCAGCTCGATTCGCTCGCTCTCTTCGCTTGATTCTTCAGATTCACTTTCCCCCGTATCATTTGACTTGGGCTAATTGATAGCATTATTTTAGTTTTATGAACTGGATATAATTCTCACATCATATTATAATTGAATATTTACATAAATTAGAAATATTCAATCATACAGATACATCATCATGTTGACTTGAAATGTCAAAGTGAAGCTCGCTATTTTCTTCAAGATTGAACTTAACATTGGATTTTCTTCCTTTATCGTCAATTGCAGTCCCAGATAAAGTCTCCCAAATTTTAAACTCGTCATCTATTTCAATTTTATAAAATTTATAAAAATAAGTTTAATCTTATATTTAAGAATGTTTAAAATTGAAGGTTTTTGCTATTGAATGATTTGATAAGGATTGCGCAAACCATTCAAATTCTCAGATTTCCAAGTATGATTTGAAGTTTTTTGGTCTTCTAATCGACTCATCGATTTTGCCAAAATACTTTTAAGCGGTCGAGAATCGTACGTTGAAGAAGTTTCAAGTTTTAAAGCTTCGGTTTCTTCTGAAACTTTTTTCTCACTGGAGATTTGAAGAGACGAAGGAGTTTTGAGAAAATTCGATCCTCCCCCTGAGTAAAATAATGAATTTTATTCATACACCTAAACTTTATTTTTGCTCACTATAAAGTCAAATATTAAATGCATTAAAAATTATTAAATTCCAAAATTGTGAATATTAGTTTTGTGATCAATTGAATGTAATTGTAATGTATAAAAAGTATAATGTTAGACCTGTGATTGTCAATCCTGAAGATTTAATTGAACCAAGAGATCCAAGTGGTCCTTTCATGTTCATCCCTTGGTGGATAAGATTCAATGAATCTTTGATTCCAATCCCAAGCTTTCCCGGAGGAACTCCTCCAAATCCCTTAAGCGGTGGAAGGGCTTTTGGAGGTTTTGACTTATTCAAATCAAAGGTCTGTAATTTATTGAAGGCCTGGTCCGCCCTGGCTTGGGCCGCTCGTTCTTTAAATATGTCGTCCATTGGATGAGTCCACTGGCTCTTTTGGGTTATTGTATTGTAATAGAACCAGGCGTCTTTGTGTTCGTCAAAGCTGAAAAGGAAATCAATCTTCATTTACATGACCAATCTGAACTTTTCTCATCTGGAATACTCTCGGGTGAATGGCACTTTCGATGCATGTATGAATGTGTCTGAATGTGTATGAATGTTTATGAGGTTACTCTACCAGGGTTTCCAATTTGGGGGAAGATTGGCTGAAATTCCTTCCTTGGCCAGAGAAAGCAAATGCGGCTCAGCTTCCGGATCGATGCCGATTCGACGAGCGAACTCTTGGATGTCTAATCAAAAAAACAATCAAGTAAATTGAGGTTGTTGGAAGTGAAGTCGGAAACCAGAATAGAATTTTGAGATTCATATGGCGCAATTACTACATAAACTACTCAATACAATGACATGTAATAAGACCTGCGGTGCATATTAAATTGTTTTCTAACACGCAAATCCCTTAATCTTTTTTACCCCGATCCAATATTTTCAATTTTTGATCTTTTGAGGTGTTTAACAAATCATTTATGAAATACTATAAATACTTGATTAGGATATCCAGAGTGAATGAGAATGCATTTTGTAGTACCTACTTCAACTCATTTGGGACATTTTTTCTATTAAAATGTGAATGAAAATACATGAAAGCTATGAATGTCTAATGTAATTTGGAGCTAAACGATTCACTTGTCCGACACATTGCATTGCGTGCAACATGCGTTTATATTGCTCAAACATCAGGTTGTATTTACATCTGTGCCCTTATTTCGAATTTTCCAATAATTTTTATCATTGACTGAATTCATAATGAATAATATAAATAAAAGTTACTCATTTCCATTATAAAATTTGATATTTTGGACAAATATATTTTTTACAATTTGATTCACTATTCACTATATAATAAGAATGCTAAATCCTCAACAAATTAGCGTTATAAAACTTGATCAAACTAATAATTAATAATTGATATAATCAAATCTTATGGTTTTTATTTATTCCTTTATGATGCAATAATATCACCAAAATATTGAATATAACGGGAGCTCAAAACTTTTATTATTTTCCTTATATCGTATTTTAACAATATTATAATTACATTGTACGACTCTTATTATCTGTATATCACGATTCAATAATATAGAGGATTCATTTCTGTGGTTCATATAGGCCTTGTAACTATGAATATTAATCACATTTATATTAATTTTTATTTTAAAAACTTTTAAAAAGTCAAATTATTACAAATCTTTAGTGAATAACTGTTAGGAACAAAGTTTTTGATTAAGTCCAATTTCAACATTTGCTTTAAATCTCGAAATAAACATTATAAATTGATACAGTTATTATTTAACATCCTATTTGAACCACAGAAATGAGACGACTGTATATTGGGTCTTATAACATTGTTGAATTAAAATTTTACAATTGTAATTACTGTGGCTTACAAAGATCTCCGCCTGACCTTTTTTATTTTCATGGAAAAATTACCCTGGAATCGCTAAAGTGTTAACTATTAAATAATATTTAATCAAATTATACTTTTCTTCATAAAAATCATATTCGTGAATTTATTATAAACATTTTGCTAATATGCGAGATTCCAAGGTACCATGAAAATAAAAAAGTTCAGGTGGAGATCTTTGCAAGCCACAGTACTAATTATAATATATGTATCAAATAAAATGATTGACACTCATGTCAACTTGCATGTATAATACATACCCTTCATTCAATGTTTAAAATAAGAAAAGTTTGAATAAAAAATAATATTTTAAACCTTCTTTTGTAGGCTCTGGTTTGATTGCAGTGTTCTCAGAGTAGATTTGGCTACTCGTTGGAAATCGAGCTGATCCGCCACAAAACCGTTTCATTTCGATTGCTTAGCATTTGGTAAACTCTATCCTATTGTGTTTTAAATGTAATTAACTGACAAACTGGAACAATTTGGAAAACAAGCCGCAGTGTATAATTATGGCTTCACCTTATTCAAATCCCTAGCTAGAAAAGAAATTGAGAAAGAAAACAAGATTTCGATTTATGAGCCAGCGGCCCAGCGAATGTTAACTCCCTCGTTGCTACGCCACTCCGTTGCAAACAATAGGGGAGCTCATCAGCATTGCCACCCTACACAGTGACTCCCTTTCCTACAGGTATGTCACAGGTTCAAAACTCCTTTCCCAACTAATACGACTATTTAATCGGCCTCCCGTTTACCAAGCATGCCTCAACTTCTCCTAGACAAACCACTTAACCACTCAACTTGCTTAAATGTGAAACTTTATGCATTATGAAGACTCGAACACGGTGTAAAGTTCTTTGAGAATCAATATAAGCTCATTTAATATCCTCAAGGTTTTCTTTTCAATTGACAGTCTTTAATCAATTATTTATCCTTTCAATAAATTAACCTATAAATGATTATATTCTCATTTTAACGGTCTATAAAACTAACGACTCCTATTCAACTCACATGGTTCAATACTATAAGGCCCAATTTATGATAATAAGATTTAAAATAATCCATATTATGTAAGCATAAATAAGTATATTAACTAATAATAAAATTAGTTAACTGTTAAGATTTTAATTATAGTTAAAGTAAATGTCATTTGCATACTTAAATTAATAAAAAAAATGATAAATAAATTTTCATATGGAAACTTTTTTCATATAATAAAGATGTCATTTTACAAATGCATGATTGATGGACATTTGTCTTTATGCAAGGAGGATTGAAAAAAAAATTATTCCAAAGTCTATAACAAAGAGGTTTGTCTCACCTACTAGTGTCAGATTAGGAATAGGGCCTTTGTAGTGAGTCAAATTAATAAAATCTTCAAAGAATTAAGTTGAGTAAACGATGGACGGAAGTGGAGATTCCAAAGCTTGTCAAAGGGAATTCCCGGAAATTGAACCACCGCCACTTGAACCAACGTTGGAGATTGGCGAAATCCCCGTGCAGGCGAATCCTCCTGTAGTTCACCAAGAGGAAACGGTGTCGTCTGATGAATCTGAGCCTGAAGCGAACGACGCTCTCTTAGGCGGTTTGAGTCGGAGCTTGAAGATAATTCGAAAGCACACCAGAACGGCGCTTTCAGAATGCCCAACTGGTGAGTTAAAACATGAAGTTCTTGATGTTCTTAATCGTCCCTCCGTTTTGGCATGCTTAAAAATGTGGAACCGGGTCGGAATTGTAGGTGGATCGATTGGCCCCCCCCCCCCCCGATTCCTTTATTAAATTCCCTTATCCATACATAACATTCTGCATTTATATTGTGTTATAATAATGAATATATGCATGTGTGGTGGCAATATACCAATAATATAAGAAATAAGGAATAAGAGAATGTGTAGAGGTGAATTGCGTGACGACTTGCTCGTTCCAGTTTGCCACTTTTGATATCTTGACAATCTCAAGTTTCTCCAGAGCAAATAACATCGTAGTTGAGTTCATTTCTGGAAACGAATTTCTTTATCAAGGTCAATTTTCGTATTTGTATAATTAAAATGGGAATTTCATTCATTTGTTAGATGAGTCGAGGGAAGAAATGACTACTATGCTTCAAAACACGACGATTGGACTCATCAAAAACGAGTGTTGCTTGATGCAAACGACCAAGATTGTTGCAGGGATTGTGAGTGAAGTCGTGATAGATCCTTCGGATGACGACGAAGATGATGAAACTTTCAGCACTGAAAAGACAATGAAGAAGGATATCATTCCAAAGCCCTTTGTTTTCTTTGCGACTGAAGTTATGAACAAGACAATTCAAAATATGTCTGAAGTAAGCTCAAATGCTAGGCTATTATAACTTAGCTCAATAACTAAACTTTACTTGTCTTGTCGTTAGTTTTAATTCGAGCAAATTCACATAATATCTGTATAGGAGACTTCGCTACAGGATGTGTAGCGAAGTCTCATATTATGTTACTGAATACCTAATAATTAATTTCTTCATAAAAACAATTAGTTTATTTATATACTTTTAAATTAAGAATTGATTATTACTTTAAAACTGGTTATGTAATATTGCTCAATTAAAATATTTGACAATAAAATAGAAACTAATCCAATTTTTCTCATATAACTATTTATATGGTAGATGTTTGAAGATCGCATGCAAAAGTACAAGGATTCTCTCACCGACGACTCGATCCGCGATCATCCAAAATACCAGGCCCTGCAAAAGCAAATCAATTTAGCTGAAACAGGTATATTAATATTTATCGTGCCTTATCATAAAAAGTCATTTCTAGTTCATAACGATAATACATTTATATATTGTACCGGCTACAATGTGCCCAAACAATAGGATCAATCTTAAAGGCAATGTAATGTTTAATGCCTTAAATGTAATATAGAAAGAGGAAGGGTGAAAACAGAGGACATGGTTGGAGATGAAGCTGAGTTTAGTTCCGAAGAGGACGACAACTTGTATCTCCCCTCCATAGATCCAATTACCAAAGAACCCATGATGAATCCGGTTCGGATCAGACATTGCAATCATCTCTTTGAGAGAAACTCAATCATGAGCTTCATAACGAGTAACCCGAACTCCAGGTAGGGCTCATCTCATTATTTTTCTCATTTTTATATGCACTTGCACGCCATATGCACGGATTGGGTGCGTGCTTGGGAGAAATTAGCATTTTACATAATGAATACATAAGAATAAATCCTTCACTAATCATCATTCTAATTCTAACGTAGTTCGGTCTTGAAACAAATGTCCAATTAAATATAAAAACGACTATGTTATATTTCAGATGTCCACTAAATGGTTGCACAAATGAAAACATCATCTCCTTCGAAGATCTCAAATCCAATTCCAGTTTGACTGAAAGAGTCAGACAAAAGAATTCTGGAAGTTCAAATGCCAAATCTTATCTTTGAGATTCAAAGGGCTATATTATTGTGAATGCGAAAATGTAATTAAGATTGTGATTTTCTTATTACAATTAAAAACAAAATGAAAACAACGTGTCTAATATTCTAAGCTTTTATTTTCATATATATGATGGATGTCTACAAATGACTTTAATAACAGATTTTACTTAGGAAGAGGCTTTTGGTTACATACTTACTCCTTTTCAACACTCATATTCTGATTAAGACATAACAAATGAATTTTCCCGTTCACTTTAGTTCGGTTCTTCCTAAAGTATGTATTTTTTAAATTTATTTAGAATTACTTAAGTTGGTGGTAATTCAACGTTTAGCCTTGGAAGGTCGCCAAGAAGTCTTGGACGACTTTCTTCAATTTACCGTCGGTTTCATCAGTGATCTTTCCATCCTTAGCAATAGTCTGTAACAATTCTTTGTGAGAAGCCCTGAGAAAAAAATTAATTAGATCCCTTGTTAGTCTACTAGTTTATTCAATGATTTTTAATTGCATTATTTTTAATAATTAAAAATTCCAATTACTTAATGTGCTGAAGGAATTCTTTCTCGAATGCTGTAATCTTGGTCGGATCCATTTTGTCAAGATGACCTCTGACACCACAGTAAATGACAGCGACTTGCTCTTCAATCGCCATTGGGACTGAAAAGAAATGTTAATTATTTTATATTAATGAATTTGAATGTCTCTTACAATTATAATATAATCAAAAAATGTAAAATACCATATTGTCCCTGCTTGAGAAGTTCAGTAAGACGAACTCCTCGATTAAGAAGCTGCTGGGTGGCAGCATCCAAATCTGACCCGAATTGAGCGAAAGCTGCAACTTCACGATATTGGGCGAGCTCAAGCTTCATCGATCCGGCGACTTGCTTCATGGCCTTAGTTTGGGCAGCTGAACCGACACGGCTGACAGACAAACCGACGTTAATGGCTGGCCGAATACCCTGGAAAAGAATATTTCAATGATTAATGTGAAAATTAGTAAAACTATCATGATTAGGATTAAGAATAGTTAATTGAATAATGCATTTAAGTTTAACCTTGTAGAACAGCTCAGTTTCCAAGAAGATTTGTCCATCAGTGATGGAAATGACGTTCGTCGGGATGTAAGCCGACACATCTCCAGCCTGGGTCTCAATGATGGGCAAGGCAGTGAGAGACCCTCCACCGTTGGCTTCTGACATCTTGGCAGCTCTCTCAAGAAGACGAGAGTGGAGATAGAAGACATCACCAGGATAAGCCTCACGACCGGGAGGACGACGGAGCAAAAGTGACATCTAAAATTATCAAAAAATATTCTCAAATGAAGTATAAAACAAAATTAATGGTTCCATTAAAATTTTCCAATTAATAATAAAATAATTTACTTGACGGTATGCAACTGCCTGTTTTGACAAATCGTCAAAGATGATCAAAGCATGCTTTCCGTTGTCCCTGAAATGCTCTCCCATGGCACATCCTGAATAAGGAGCCAAGTATTGAAGAGGCGCCGCATCCGAAGCAGTAGCGCACACAATGATTGTGTATTTCATTGCGTCTGTAAATTAATGAGATTAATATTAGGTAATAAAATTTCTTTTAAACTAATTTAAGCAAGTGTAATGTTTGTAAATAAAATAAAAACATGATTTACCAGCATCAGTCAAGCGTTTAAGAATCTGAGCGACAGTTGATCTCTTTTGTCCAATGGCGACGTAGATGCAGTATAATTTTTTCTTTTCGTCAGTGCCTTCGTTGAATCTCTTCTGGTTGATGATGGTGTCGATAGCCACGGAAGTTTTTCCGGTCTGTCGATCTCCAATAATCAACTCTCGCTGACCTCTGCCAATTGGAACAAGAGAGTCCACAGCCTTCATTCCAGTCTGCATAGGTTCTCGTACAGACACTCGAGGAATGATACCTTAATTTAAAAAATAAAACACTTTATTCAAAATACATTCTACAATAATCTTTATCTAATATTCACAACTCACATAAGTTGGCTAATGTGGATTAAAACTAAAGAATTTACCTGGAGCCTTAACTCCTACTCGAGACTTTCTGATGTTCTTGAATGGTCCCTTGCCATCAATGGGATTTCCCAAAGCGTCGACGACACGGCCGAGCAATTCGTCACCAACCGGGACATCCACGATAGCACCAGTTCTCTTGACGATGTCTCCCTCACGAATGAGCTTATCATTACCAAAGACCACGACTCCGACATTGTCAGGCTCCAAGTTAAGGGCCATTCCCTGTTGAAATGGAAAATATAGTTATTACAAGAAAGTCAAGAAACATTTACCCAATTATAAAATAATCTAATGAATATTAAAATTTAAGTCTCCTTACCTTAAGTCCGGAGCTGAACTCCACCATCTCCTCGGCTTGGATGTTCTTAAGACCATAGACACGGGCAATACCGTCACCAATGCTGAGAACTCGGCCTGTTTCATCCAAGTCTGATTTCGGGGCAGCTCCCAAAATTCTCTCTTCGAGAATGGCGGAAATTTCGGCAGATTGGAGTGCAGCGCTCGAGTGGAGCCATAATTTAGTCTAAAATATTCATCCATTTTTTACTTTATGTGAATCCTTCAAAAATATTTTCCAATTATTAATTATAACCGCACTGTAGCTTGCAAATATCTCCGCCTGATCTTTTTTATTTTCATGGAAATGTGGGAAAAATTACCCTGGAAACGCTATTACATAATGTTTGATTAAATTATACTTTTCTTCATAAAAATCATATTCGTGAATTTATTATAAACATTTTGCTAATATACGAAATTCTAAGGTACCATGAAAATAAAAAAGGTCAGGTGAAGATCTTTGTAAGCCAAAGTACTTATAAAATTCTATCTGGACTTTAAAGAATTGTTCAATTCTTTAAAAAAATAATTCCCATATGAAGTTAAATAAGATTAAATAAGTCTAGAATCTCATGACTCAACCTAAAAATATCTTTAAAACTCTCAATGGAGTCTCTTTGCACCTCTTCCCACAGCCAAAAAGAGTTACATAAGGCCAAGTAATGGGTTTGGTGTTAGCTCATCTTATAACTAATGTACATGGAGATCTCTTGAACCGATCGGGTCAAGTTCCTGGACTTTCGGCATCCGATATTAAAGGGAGAAATGAAAGTAAAATACCTGCGGCACGGCCTTGGGGAGAAGGCGGCTTAGTCTTCCGAGTGAGAAAGCCATTTTTACAGAGAAAACCCGAGTAAATGAAGGAAATCCAACAATTGAAATTAAATCCCAAACTCCTGTTCAATTCCTCAGCCTCTTCTACTTGAAGGTGGGAATATGGCTCCTCGGCTCCAACGCGAGTTTGCGTAAACTACCCAACCTCAATCTCATGATCCTGACCCGCCCACCTTCAAATTTAGCATTGTCATTCGGCTTCGCAAGGTGGCAGGCAATAGCCTCTGAGAGATTATCGCTGTCGTTTGCCGTTCATATTTTTCGAGACCTTTCGTGCTTTCTCTCAATCACATTTTCTCTTTTCATGTCATCTTAATATTATATTATATTATATTATATTATATAATACTTATTACATACTCTCGTCTCATATAGATTAGACATTATTGTCACATAACTTTTGTGCTCTCAGATTATCTCCTCGCTATTTTATCTTTCAGATCTTTTTAAAGCTTTGTTTTATGTCAAAAGTCATGAATCTCATACGAGTTCTGACTTGACCTTTTAAGTAAGAATCTTTTACTTATTTAAATGTCAATTAATAAATTAAAGAGTTAAGTATAATATTTTAATATAATTATACTAAAATAATAATTAAAGTAAAGTAGCTTGAGCATTGAAGGAGAAATATTTAAAGAGTAAATGAGAACGAGGAAAATATTTTATTCACGGTGCACTGCATTGGTTGATTTGGTTCAACATGGAATGTTACGTAAGGTTAGTCATCTCGTGCTTTCCCCAGATTTCCTTTGAGAGAGCCAAGAGCGTGAAAGCATCCGAACATCTCTGTAAGCAAAGCCTAGGAAGAGTGAGGGATATAAAGGCGTTGGAGTTCTTTATTACAAGGACGAGAAGTTTAGTGGTTGAAGCAAAAGACACATACCTTGGTAATTTCCGGTGTGTGAAAGGTAGAGTTGAGAGCGATGAAAATGTGTGAAAACATTTCCGTTCCCGTCTCGTAAATGAGCTCATTGTCACTCATCCTTGACAAACGGATAGGAAGAGGGAAGAATTTTCATAAAATTCCAAAGTGAAATTTTATGCTAATGTCCATCATCCCTTCTTTTATTTTTGCGCCTGAAGAATTCAAAAGCTCGACTTCGTTTTCGATTTCGTTTTCACCAGATGAGGAATTAACATGTTTGATGGATTTTTTCATTTTAAGCTAAATTCCGACATCCTGCTTATATTTTTAACATTATGAGAAGCATTAATTAAATGAGAAATGCACGAGTAGTCGTAGTCAGTCATCTCATACATAATATAGTTCATTAAATTATAAGATGGAAGAATTTTTCATTTCTCAATCGGCCTTCATTATGCATAATACTTGCGAAATTTATTGAAAAATTAATTTAATTAAAATCTCTCATAAATTGAATAAATTTAATTATTAATATTTTTGTTTGACAATTGATGTACACTTAATTAATATTTTATATCTTAAATAAGCTTATTTACTTCTTAAGTAGAAATTAAGTTAACATGAGACACATTTCAAGATAAGATGTACAAGTCACATTTTTTATGAGAGTACTGAATTTACATAGGAATTGATGCATAAGGCCAGTGCAAAAAAAGGTTAAGGACAAACGTGAAAATGTTGTGAAATTGGAAAAACGTGTTTCTCATTTGTACGGATTTAAATTTTTGCTTCGGGAGCACAGCTGTGCATTTGGACCAACGGTCTTTTCCCATCATAGTACTGATATTGAGAAAACCTTTCGCTGTACGGATTCTGGATAATTCCTCCTTTTTTGAGATCCTCTGGTCGAATGGGCCCTTGGCCGAGAAGTGCCAGAGCAATGTAATTCTCTCCAGCCGGACCAGGAAGAGATTTCGGGTTGATCAAGGAGTCCGGGTCGCGGACGAATGAAAGGATTCGTTTCATTTTCTCGATTTCGCTCGCTTCCAGGGCATCCCTTTCCAAGTACTTCACTTCTTTATCCTTCGGGCCTTGAACATCTTTGGGGCGAACGCGGAGATTTGGGGAAAGCTTGAGTGAAATCAACTGCCCACTGTATCCGGTTTAAAAATCGTTTAAGCCCTCTGTAAGATACAGATAACTCTTATACATAAATTCAAACCCACCGGTCATCCCCGATCATCAAAATCGGGTATTTGGGATTGAAGGCGATCCTGTGCGGATGGAACTTTTTCTTCGTAACGACTTGCTGAGTGCAAAGCGGCTTGTCTCGGTTCACATTGAGATCATAGACGAGAGCCTGGGAAGAGAATGCACACGTAATATATTATACTTGTGCCTTCAAGTTTCATAATAATGTGTTTCTCAGCTCAGTGTCACTCAGATCATGAGATGCTCTGTATGTGTAAAAGGATATTGTATCAGGGAAAGTGATATGAGGGTTAAGTGTAGTGAAGAAGGAGAATGCCGAGTTCATATCTTGTATATTAGGAAGGTGTGTGTAAGTACATGGATGGGTTAAAAGAGAATCGATAATCTCACTTTTCCCTCATCAGTGACGCAGGCAAAGACGGTGGATGAAAACGGAGCCCAACCGGCATCCAGGATAGGAAGTCCAATCTCGAAGACAAACATCGGTTTCCTATGAAATATTAAAGCAAGGGTTTATTTGAAAATAGAGTCAGGGTAGAAGAAAAGACAAAGTACAAGTCGTTCTGATTCCAGATTTTCACCGTCCAATCCTCAGAGGCTGAGAGGAAGATATCAGGGTGGAAGTGATTCCATTCCAAGGCGGCTACGGGCAAGTAGTGAGCATCATAAATCTTGAAACAAACCACATCAGTCAACCCGACAAGCCTCCACATGCATATTTAGAGATCTTTATTCCTTTAACTCACTTCCTGAAACCTGGAGCCGTACAGGGTCCTACAACGGAAGATCTGCCCTTCAGCCGTCCCCACGAGGAACATGTCACTTTCTTTGGGGTGAAAGGCAATAACTCTCGCGCAGCCTATGAGCGAGTTCATTAAAAACAGATTAACTGGATAATAAAGTGGGAGAGCTGAGGGGCTGACCAAATAGTTTGTAAGTCGTTCCATCAGGTCCTGGTTGCGGAGGCTTTGGAAAATACAGCGTCGCAATTTCGGTGCCTATGAGGCCGCCTTCGCCGCTCAGCTTCGGAGACCCGATCTCCCAATGGATCACCCGCCCGTCCATCCCGGCTGAGTAGAAGCTCGGGATGCCCTCGGCATTGTCAGGGCCCCATTTGACCGTCCAGACAGGAGCCCGGTGCTTCAACTCGGTCGGGACGTTCTGGAGAACAATCGTCTTGGCCACGTTCTCCTCGTTTTTACGCATGTTGAGAAATGCCACATTGCCGTCGTAAAGGCCAACGCAAATGAGACAGTTTTTCCTTAAATATTTAACAAGTCATCTTGGGCTCATTTCGGAGTTCTGCTAAGTTTTAGCCCTACGAATATGGAGTATTTATGAAGGGTTTATGGTAATGGTACCCTTTGTGAATGTCAACTGCCATAGCTCCTTTTGGCATCATCCAAACTTGCTCAGGATATGAGGCATTTCTCAAGCTGAACAAAACCACGAATCCTTCTTGAACGGGATGAACAAAGTTATCTAGATGTCAAAATTCGGATTAGTTTATTTGGCAATTATGACAGGATTGATATAAATAATAATTCGATTTGGGTCTACAAGATCCGAAAGTAGCGGCGAATAAATCAGGGTGAGAGGCAGACCAGGAAATCCCCGTCACGTGAATTTTCTTGACCCGGTCGAAGAAGAAACGCCAGAGTGGCAAAAGCGTTCCTTCCCCGGTATCTCGGTACTCATCGGCCGCGTCGTCAAAGTAGGCAAAGTCTTTTTAATTACAAGAGAAAGTTGTAGTCGAGTTGAATGAGAAATATCAACATGGGAGATATACCCTCAAGGATGTCTTCATAGATATTTTGTGTAACGACTCGTTCCACTTTATTTAATCCCTCAGCCGCTTTCTGAAGAGCAATTTCAACGGCAGCTTGGCCTTCAATCACCGACGGCTTCCTTATCTTTACCTTCTCCGCTTCATGCCTGGAAAATTTCATAAACTTTTCTTTTTCATCTCTCAGATACTCTCATATACTTTGACTTACTTAATTCCTCGTGAATTAGAATAACAGAACTTTGGATATTAAAAGGAAAGCTTCTTCTCTATCTTCGCATTGTACTTGTTGATAAACTAAAGAATCTTTTAGGAAAGATGCGAATTCATAAACAAAAGAAATGGCAAATTCTCATGAGATTTTTTCGAGTAAAAAACTCACAATACAAAATTATTATGAAAACTCATATACACATTTTAATGATTATTTCAGAGAATGTGAGTTTAAATCACACTTGGTGGTTAAAACTTAAAACCTTGATTAAAAATTGAAAAGATTTATTAATATCTGATGATATTTTGAGTTTTTACTACGTGTCATTAAATATTTAAGAAAGGGAGATTCGAATAGGATGGTATTGTGAATACATATTAGATTCAGCTCGAGAATTGGAATTTTCCTTGTTCTTATAATGTAGGTAATTGTACTGTATGACTTAAATGACTATGAAGTTCTTGTAATATTTTAGACTTTTGTGTTTTTTTCTTAATTCAAATGCGTCTACCTTCCCTATCATAATAATGACATTTAGCATTCAATGTACGTCACTAATTCGCCAACCGTTTAAATATGAATGAGAATCTTACTGTTTGTCATTCTTCTTTTCTTTTTTAATAACAGCTTCGACCTTTTTCACATCCTCCTCGGGATTCTCCTCGGCTCCTTCTTCTCCGATTTTAAGTTCATGTTTGCCTGGTTTGACATGATTTACTTCGTCCGCCTCATAAGCATCATAGATCATCCATTGGTTGTGGTAGTTTTTGAAGTTGCTCTTTGGTGTTGGGGCTGTTTGACAATGCCGTTCCTTAAAAATTTAACAATATTATGAAAATAAGAAAGTTATTAATGTTTTAAATTGTACATTCATAATTTTTTGAGCTTTGTATATATTAACTATTAATTAATTAAGATTTCAAATAGTAAAATTTCATAATTTTAATTTTTCTAATTCATGAGGTTATTGAGAATTAAATACTCTCAATGGATTATCCATGGTTTGTGCTCCTCTTTCACTGAAATTGAACAGATTGAGAAGCTTTTTAGGTCTCGAAGATTTTGCTTCTTCTGCCTCTTTCTCTCCTGTTCAATGAAGTTTTAAATAAACGACAATATTTTTTGTAATTAATATTTATAAGGTTTAATTATTTTTTCATTGTGCCTTCATCAAGGTCTTCTTCATCTTTTATCCCACTTATGCTTTCTTTTTTTACTTCAATCTTTGGTGGCGGTGGTGGTGGAGGAAGTGGAGATGTTTGTCCCCTTTTGCCTTTTAAATCTGGTCTTATCTTTTTATTTTTGTGGTCCATGAATTCCTCGACATACTCAACAAGTTCTCCTAAGAATTTGCAGAAAGAAATGAAAAAATGTGATAATTGCTCATTAATTACTCAGCAGTTGATCATAGTCATGTTGGGTGTTTAGTTTAATTGTTATTAAGCATGTTTTGCGATACATTTAAAAGAAAAATAATTATTTAAGTAGGTATGTATATAATGTAGATGAAGATTTTTAGTTTGTACCTTGATATTTTCTAATTTCATCTGAGTCAAGAAAAAATTGTTCCGAGTCGTAAGTGAAAGTGGTTATAAGATTCTCAGTTTGGTTCTGGCTTATGAATCTCTTGTCTTTATAGCTCCAAATAATGATATTTTTTCTTCTCTTTCCATCAACTGTCGTCAGCTTCCTAGTGATCTCCTCTTTCAATCCCTAATTTTTAAATGTTTTGCTTTTTTTTTTACTCAAATCATACATAGAATGCATAAATTTTTAATTGTGAATTTAAAGAGAATTTACAGCTTCAGAAATTTTCTCTCGGTCTGGCGGCCTATGCAGACCGGCGTTTCTTCTATAGCCATACCCTTCGTCCACTCGTTCTTTCTTCTTCGGCTTTTGTACAGCTGCTGGGCTCTTCTGATTGTTCGGATCAGGCTTCGGCATCTTCACTAATCAAGTTTTTAAAAACTCCTATCTAATTTTCTGTTTTTCTCATTTACACTTGACCAATAAAATTTTATTAGTATTTTGCCAAACTTTGAGTAAATATTATAGTATGAAAAGTTTGATCAATGGGAAATATCCAATTTGGCCTATATTATAACTAGGGTAATTTTTTTCTTTGGAAAAGATAAATGGAAAGGACGATTTAAAGACCTAGCGCTTTATTATTTACCGATATTTACAATTAAAGATCATATCCAATTATGGAATAATCTTATGAAAAATGCAATGAATTAAAAATTATTTTCACTTTAATATTTTATTTGAGAATTTATTTGTATTGTTGAGGTACATTTTCATTTGACTTTATACATACAGATTCTGATTTTCTGTTGAAGAAAGTTGCGCTCGAGGTTTACCTACCTATGAATTCATGCATAGTTTGCTTTAACTTTATCAATGAACATATTAGTAAAAATTAATTACAAAGACCCACAAAATTGAATCGATTGTGTTTATCTATTTAATTCTTTTACTAACAATAATAGCTTTATACATTATATTTTGATCTCGTCACTCGAAAACTACCTGTCTAATGCGTTAAACTATATTTACATAGGTAACTTGTATAATGTAAGATAATATGGTATTTATAAGATAGATATGGGTAATTAAATGCAAATGCATTATGATATACATAGATTAAACTTAAATACAAGAATTTTGCCCAGCATGTGCCGCACAGTGTGCCCATTTACAAGTTTGGACTTTTACATTAACAATAAGTAATATTCATACCTATTCATTTTAATGTGGTGTATGTTACACACAGTATATATATATTAGTTCTTAGGATTACAAAAAAATTTCACCAATAATTAGGTAGGTAAATGATATAATCAATAATGAATTGAGTTAATTGGTAATATAATACGTTTGTAAATATTAATAAATCATTCTTAATAAGTAAAATTTAATTTAAATTAATTGTTAATATTTTACTTTAGACGGCATTCAGATATGAAATATTTCTTAATGTTCACCGGATTAAATCAACATTATGCTATTGATATTATAGGGTCAAAACATTAGGTATGCGAACGCCTATAGCCATCTGGCGGATTTAGTCCTGAAGTCAAAATTCCATAATGTTGTAGATATAAAATATAGTTTTTATCGATTTACTAAAAAACGTCACTTCGGTAAATCCAACTATGACTTAAATATGATAGATATACATAAAATGAATCTAAAAAACTTTTATTTTGGATTTCAACTAGTGAGTTTTTAGCAAATCGAGGAAAACTGTATTTTGTATCTCTACAACATTATGGAATATTGACTTTAGGGCTAAATCCGCCAGATGGCTATAGGTGTTTTTTTCACATATTTAACGTTTTCACCCTATATGATATTTTTTAGAGTGTGATGAGTATATCATCTGATATCACTCATCTTTCTCTCTTATTTTACAACTCGGTATATAATACCTCCTAAATAAAACATTCATTTACTATGAAATAATGGAATGAGTTAGATTTCCATCAAAATTGCTTATTTTTCTGAACGTATATTGTCTCAAAATCAGTTTATTAATAATAATATGTATGTACATGCATTTGCATTGGTGTATAGCTTACAAATATTAAATTACAATTTAGGATATTCATTACCTTGTTTAAGTAAGATCATTATCAATTCGTAGTATTCGTACTTATAAAACTTACAAATAATACACATTGCATATTTTGATATTTTATATTTTACTCTAAATACCAATTATTTCCTATTATTTATTATTCTAACAAATATCATTAAAGATAAGACCACCTTTGTTTTATTATAAAACTTGAAGACTATTGATGAAATCAGATAATATTATATTATTAGCGATAAGTTAGCATAAATATTTCTTTTAGTTAGGGTAATGGCTTAGTATTCCTAACTTCCTAACATAATATCCGAATTTTAAAATATCATTAAAACTTGATGGGCATGGATAGTAACGTAGTAAGTAAAGAAAGTCTTTTTCATCTCAGAATCTTGAGTTGATTTGACAAGAGACGTCTCCCATGTTAGCTTTTTATATTTCATTATAAGATAAGTAATAGATAAATATATGACTTCTAACTATTGTTCTCTAACATATTAGGATAGTATACTTATGCAAGTTATGATTTACAACAATAATTAATTAATTTTTTTTACTTCAATATTTATGAGATATGTATTTAGATTTAACGAATTTAAGTTGTTCTCATGTGTTGTGAGTAAGTATGCACATTATCATGTATAACTATCATTTGTATCGACTTAATAATGGCTTATTCTTACAAATTACATAAAAGTTTACAAAAAAATTACAATTCATTTCATAATATCTACAATGAAAATAAATAATGGAAATGAATTTTCGGAATGTATGAATTAATCAATACTAGCAATAAATACCTAGTTTTTACGAATTATTCATTAAATTAAACATGACATCCATCATTCGCCATAATAAGTCAGCAATCAAGAAATGAGTTTATTTTTATAAATACGCATTCATGAATTCTCTCACCAGCACATTGGTTCTATTGAGTAGCTAAAGTACCCCCTAGGACAATTTACGTGTAATTCGTCAAGTAAATAAACTAACAATTAACAATCTCTCGCGACATGCAGATGATATCGACAATCGGCATGGGTCTCCTTTGTTCTAAATGAAAAGGCCGAGAAGAAAAATAATATGATTTGAGTGAAATATATAAAAAATGGCTTAAGAGGAAGGTGCCTGAAGGAACAGAGAACTCTCGCGAGTCTTCCTCAACTCCCCTGGTGATTCGCTCCGAAGGAAGTCGGGGTGAGTGAGGAGAAAAGTCCCAGTGATTTGTGTGATGAGCCCGAGGAGTAGAGTGGCCAAGAGAACCCAACTCCACCTCATAAAGGAAATCCCAGTGTTGATGTTGAATAGGTCGCACTCACTCGGCACTGAAGGACAACAACAAAACAATATAAGAGAATAATGGATTTCCAACTCGACTACAAAAGTCCTAAAGTAGTCTAAGTAGGAAAGTAGCTTATCAAATTCTGCGTATTTTCACTATTTATTATATGAAGAAGGAAAAGGTAAGACGTAGATCGTCGTACCAGGTTTGATGAGAGGCATGAAATTGTTCCAGAAAGCACAAGCTTGAGCCCGAGGTCCGGTTCCTTTCCCCGTCTCTTCTGCGTTGAGGATGTAATATTGAGGATTGGTCCTCGTGTACGGCGGCCAATCTTCGTCATCCTCCACTGGTTTCCTAAAGCCCAAGTTATTGACATGATCATGCGAAGGAGAATATGAGGAATCAAGGAGATGAGAAAATGACTCAAGAATCAAGCCAATAAATAAATAATATTTAATAAATATTTATAAAGGCATTCTCTGATTTGTACAATACAACAAGATTTATATCCAGGAAGTAAAGGGCGAGTCTTTTTTATAAAAAATAAAAAGTAATGTGTATAGTATACCTAAATAATATATTATTTAAATAATTTAAATATAGTGAGGTATGTCAAAGGAAAGAAATTAATGTAATTAATATTATTCAATAAAGCATATTATTCACGAATATCTACGATACTACGTATAATTAGTCGAGTACTTATTTATTAAGAAAAAGCAAATGAGAAAGAGATTATAAAGAAAGCATTCCAAAGAGAGAAATTAGTGGTTATAAAGGTACTACCGCCTTGGAAGGTCGTTTTGGGTTCGGTTACGGTTACGAACGTACGAATGCGGGGGTAGAAGTGACCTTAACATAGATACACAAGTGGAGAAGTGAGGATCTACAATTTAGAACTACACCTCTAATTACATCTATCAATCAAGACCAGGAGTTAAATGATCTTTTCTCTTTCCTTGTCAAGATAGTAAGAGAAAAGACCACGGAATACTCAACACATCAAATTTTTGAAGAAAAATGCCTTTTTCCACAAAAATATCACAATTAATAAAACATAAATGTCTACAGATACGATACAGGAGTAGTTACGTAAACACTCACATACATTGACAACATTTTTCGAAAAATAATTCCAATTTAATTAGGTATAACGTAAACAATTGCTAAGAATAATTTCTTGTAACTCGGAATGAAAATGTTTATGAGTATAGAATTTAAAATAAATTAGAAAATAGGAGACAGTGTTGTGTATATAAGCACTTTAAACTTTTAAATTCTTAATACTGTTCATCAAGTCTAGGCCTTACCATAATGAAATTAATACTTAATCAATGTATTCAAATGTGCCAAGATCAATTAGGTAGTTTAAAGGTTGACAATTGAAAGTGAACTGTTAAAAGTGTTCCAATGTTAACGGAATTTGGTGACCAAAAGGAAGAGTATATAATTTAGTTTAAAGTCTCCTGTATAATTCTCACATTAAGAAGTAAATAAAAGAAGAGGGCGAGACGAACATGGGAGCTTACCCCGTTCTTGCAAAGTTGGTGAAGTACCGCATGATTCTCCGACTCAGGTCCTGCTCCGAGAGCGTATGTCCCCGTGAATTATTCAAAGGATGACCAAAGACATATTCGATCTCGTCCGCGTGTAGGACTCCCATCCACTCGCCCCAAGGATTCGAACTCGTTCGCTATGGAATAAATGAAATGGGCTCATCTTCGTCGCTCCTTACATGGAAACTCCATAAAGTGCACAAGATCTGGATGTGCAGGAACCTGGGTGAAGTAGTAGTAGTAGACGTCGTTCTGCTCAGCGTACAGCTCAGCAAAGAGGTTCGAGGGGCAGATGAAAAAGTAGTCAGCGACAACTTCGTTGACGATGTCTCCGTTCCGGCACTCGTTACGAAAGTCGTCCCATTGAGTATACTGCAAATGACCCCAAACAGCCAATTTCATACTGGTGTAATCGGAGCGGGCCGTCGTTCTAATCGCCGGGAATGGAGAAGAAGGTTCGGATTGAAGGCTCCAGAGTTTGCGGAGACTTTCGAGGCCGAGCAATCCAATTCGCCCTACTGAATTTTTTATCCCGTGCCCCGACGAGCGAAATGAATTGATGAGATGAGGAGCGGATTGGAAAGGAAGAGAAAAAAAGGAATGAATCCTGGGGAGGTGAAATATTGGAGAAACCGATGAATTATGAGGCTCAAATAAATAATTCCAACTCTAATGCCGCCACTATCAAAGTAATTCCTCGAATGCTAATTCATGGGAAGCGTAAAAGGCATTCCTCTGTTATCCCTTTTCCTTATCACACTTTTACTTGACCCATTTTCAATATTGAATATTTTATTGAATTCATATTAAAAGGAATGAACATCGCCACCCGTACTTTACAATGCCAACTTTTTTCGGAAAAAGAGGGAAGGAGGAGAAAGGCGCTTTGGGTATGAGCTTTCGACTATTAACAACCTTCTCAACGATAAACAAACATTTCATTTTAAGAATATTCGACTATTATTGAGAAAAAGTGAAAAATTGAACAGGTGGAGGAATTCCTTTTCTCACGGAATTAGAACAAGGTTTTAGCTCTTAGCTCTATAGTGCGAGATCTTTAAATATAACGGAGTTAAGAGGGCATTTCTTCCTAAATACTCTGTCTTAAGTTGAGAGAAAAAAGGAACCTGAAAAAGGATGGCTTCTCGCTCCAGCTGAGTGTGAGACGAATGAGGCATCGTGTCGTTGAAAATCTGATTGATGATGTCGACAAACCTCTCTCGTTTGAAGCAGTTAGCTGCACCATCCTTGCGGAAATCTCCCATGAAATCGTACAGGACAAAGTAAGTGCCTGGAAATGAGGAAAAATCATTTAACAAAGTCAATGAGTACAAATTCATTAAATCATCTTAAAGCCAAATATTTATTTTTATTTATAATTTCGTATTCGAATATTGTCAAGTTAATCATTAGATTAAAAGTGATTCTTAGTTGTCTATAAACAATTTTATTTATGCATATTAAGGAGCCACTCAAGTTTCCGCATTTTGCTAGGTGATAAATTTAATTGAAATTAATTTATTTTGAAACTCGAAATGCAACACAGGAAATTATCACTGCATATTTATACCTAGGTAATATGTATGCAGAAATAGGAAAATGAGATTGAGAGCAGGGAGAATGAAAAGTTTGTTCAACTACAATGTGTAAACTCATTTCCCTAGTTACATAATTAAGCATCAATGGCTAAATCTTTAACCATTGATGAAATTAAAAGTGTCTCTCTATTGCTTTTTCCGCATGGGAATTCTGAAGAGATCTTGTTAAATAAGCTTTTCTCTAGCACTCACCCTTAATGACTTACAAGGTAGTAATGAGAGATTTTTTCAAAAGCTAATTCCTTAAACCTTAAGCATCATGCTTAAATATGAAAATTTTCAAATAAAACTCGCTATTGCTTTTTCCGGATTGAACCGATCGAATGTGATATTGAAAAAAATGTGGCATTAATCGTGTAAATGTTACGTGGTACCTATAAAGGGGTAAAATCTTAATGACCCCTTAATTCAATTATTATTGCTTAAATAAAACAAACTTTCTCATTTCAATCATTTGTCTTTTCTGTTTTTATGAAGCATATTTTTATCAACAACATGTTGAAACAACGTGACTTTCAAATAATCTCATTATTCTTCTGTCTTGTTATGACTGCTGTGAATCGTGATGAACTTTAAAGATTGCACCAATATATTTTTTAATTTAATAAGAGTAACTTGATCATGCGAAGTTTATGGCTCAATTTAACTAATATTAAAACATGATTATTATTATGATTCTACTCCTAAAATAGTCAGTTTTTTATCGCTATGGTAAAAGACTATGCAAATACAATTCTCTGGCTATAACTATAAACCCAAATAAGGTTATGTAATGTAAAAGTAGACACACTTATAGATAAAAGTATGTCTTATGAATTGTATTTGGCACATTCAATTCCAATTTTCCTTTGATCTTTTTTGACAGCGTACTTAACGTATATTGCCTCATGCTCAAAAAAATCCTTTGTTATAATCTAATGTATGCATCACTCACATGAAACGAGGGAAAGCGCCCGGAGAAATTCAGCAAAAGTACCTAATGTTTTTAATAAGTAAGTAGCATGGATTGTATTAAAGTGCTTAACATCTGAACTTGATACAATAAAAATATATGAGTTTTTAGCCTTGAAAAACTTTTCTCGAGCTCTCCCATACATACTTGTGTCCTGGTTGTCCTATTCGGAGAAATCCGCAACCCATTTCTATGCGAGTGGATGGGACGTTGGATGGGGCGAGCAATCAAATAGAATAATAATGAACTTCCAAAAATACACCTCCAAGTGCATCCATGAACCTTTACGGACAGGAGCAACGGCTGATTAGCCTTAAAATAATGAAACACGTGAAGGCTGTCTGGGCCCTCGCTCCGTATATTATACCGCAATGAGAAGAATCATATGAATTAGATTTCCCTTCATCATCCTCGCTCTTGAATTTCTTCTGTCAAAAGTCGGACCTTTGCGGTGGCCGTGCCTGTGCTCTGTTCCCACTCCCCATCCTCGCACTGTTCCTTTTATTAGCCCACCTCTACTCAACTTCCTTGTATGTGTTTGATGAGCAAATTTTGAGCATCCTATAAATATATTTTCCTTTAGTTTTGACGTCAGACCTTTTGCTATTTTTGGTCAAATCAACTCTATTTCATCTTCCTCGAGGAGTCGGAATGCACGGGAAAGACAAGCCCTGTGTGCTGTGGCCTTTTGAATAAATAACAAGGGCTCCTCAATTTATGATCTTTTCATTCCGAAATATGGAGGGAATAGAAATGGTGCGAAAATAAGGGTCTTTTTCCTCACGAGACAATGGGATTTCTGACCCATTCCAATCCGGCTACCAAACCCCCTTTCCCTCACACTTCACAATTCAAAGATTCCCTTGAGGAATTTGGAAAGAACATTTGAATACACTAACTTCATGATTTGGAATATAAAAGGCTGATCATCTCACATCGGCAGTTTAGCAGACTTGGGAAAAAAGTACATGTCTCAACCCCTTTTACCCCTTTTCACCCGGCCTACCTCATGTGCAAGCCAAGCGTAATATATAATGTAAAATGCCAAGACTTTTTTATGTGTATCGTGACCATTTGAGTCTCCAATGATCTGAATTGTAAAGTTCTTATGCTATCACTATTAAATTATTTTTGAATTTTTATGCAATAAGATCATATCTTGTTTATATTTGAGCCAATAGCTTCTTCTTCCCATTTCTCCAATACTTTTACAATATCATTTATAGCTCCATATAAGTTGAGTAAAAATTTCATTACGTAATAAATAAGAACAAAATATAATCCTACTGATATTTTTTATCTCAATATTAAATGAATCATAATATTTTATGGAGTAAAAGTTAAAAATGAAATTCATGGTCGTTTATCAGGTTGATTTTTGTTCAAAAAAGACACTGAATTTGAATTGGTCATAAAGGAATAATTGATTGTGTGAAGATTAACAAACCTTCGTTTTTGTTTGATCCAATGAGCAGCTCCGTCTTTTTGTAATCCCCTTCTTTTAGCATTTGTATTGGGTGGCGTGGGAGAAAAATGCCGTCGATGGTGGGAGCAGAGGGGAATCCAAGGATGACGTTGTAGCTGTTCCATTGTTGGGCAGAAAGGATGTTCGCTGGCACTTCTCGAAGACAATCGATCAGCTCCTTCTCACTCTACCGGTACAAAAGGAGTCGATGAAGTCATCCATCAATCACTCTTTTTCTCACATCTTAATTCCCATTCTCCCTTTATTCCGAGAGGAGAATGGGAATTACTCCTCCCGGAATAAAGGGAGAATGGGAATTACTGAGGAGGAGAAAATTTTATGCAAACAGAAACCATTTCCTCTTCTCCAATATTACCTCATATGCTCTCCATCATTCATCAGAAATAGAAAGACGAGTTTTCTGGATTATTTAACACAAGAAGGAGTCGATCAAGAGGTTTATTACCTAATATTAAAGAATCTCCACTCAGAAATTCTATTGTCACATTATGAGTAATGGTTGGCAAGATAGGAAAATTCCTTCTTGGACTTTATTAACCTCGATCATGAATTTCATAGACTCCACCAACCTGGACCTTACCTTCAAATAAACCATCCACTATGGACATAAGGAAGTGTATAGTCATTTCTCCGTTATTAAAAGTTTATTTACTTTTACTTTATAGAAGAATAAACACCACATTCCTGTACGTTTATTTACATTAAATATTAGTTAGGAATTGTGAATTGGGTCTTGGTCGATTTAAATTCCCATGCATTCAACTTCATACATTGGCATTTGGCACAGCCAATGTGGGAGTGAAAGTAAATAATTATATTAAACCAGAAAAATGTAAGAGTTTAATGAAATAGCTAAATGATCCCATGTACCTTGGAAGTGTCGTTGCATCCAACAAAGTTGACAAGGTCTAAGGCATTTTTCTTTGCCACGGGAGCTTCGAGGATGCTCCAAGGAGCATTGATGGTTCCACTTTGAATAATCCCCCGTGTGATGAGATGACGGGAAATGGGAGAGAGAAGGTGAAGAGAAACGGAACCTTGAACAATGGAAAATTGAAAGTCTTTGCTCTACTACTTTACTTGGAAATGGGAACTTAAAAGCCTCGCGATGATTATGCTCACTGAACTTGGACACATGTTTAGTTTAACCAAAAGTGTAGATACATATATAGTGCATACATGTAAATAATATTCAAGAAACCACTCGGAATTCTCTTCCTTACTTTGTGATAGGTATAAGTACACTTAAAGAGGAGAAAATAAATAGTTTTACCTCCTCCAGCGCTTTCTCCGAACAATGTCAACGAATCAGGATCACCTCCAAAATGCTTTATGTTTTCCTAAAACATTAGGAAACTTTACATTAAATATTGAACTCTCTCTTGGCAAATGGAAGTTTCCTCTCAGGTTCAACACTCAATCCTTTTAATGGCGATCAAATTGCGTGAATAAATATTATTTATACATAGTGGGATATTTTAATGGCATTCCCTCAATCTCTCTCAATTACTGGACTAATTGTTCAACTTGGAGTTCATTTAAACTCATAAAACTTGAATTCTTACCTTAACCCATTTCATAGCCAGAACTTGATCGTAGAGACCCATGTTTCCTAAAATAGAGAATTTAAAATGATGATGATGCCAAGGTTGACATTTAGATTACAAAATTTAAATCCTAAAAGATATTTAAAGCACAACAGCAAAGTTAAGAATGAAGGCTGAACTTTTTAAAAATTAAATATAATCATTTTATTTTTGTTTTACGTTTACAAAGTTTAGGAAATTCTTCATGTCTTCATTTTGAGTAATAAATTATTAAATTCAACTAAAGCTAAATTGAGCTCATAAAGTTTGTTATCCTTTCAACTTTCTTGTTTTTCATTTATACGCTTAAATATCCTCATAAATATTCGAATGTAATATGTTTACAAAGGACGACCTTATGACGCAATGACACAAATGTGACATTTATGCCTCCACATGATTGTGTACGCATAAAGTCAACTCTTTAAGAAAATTTTTCTTTGCGTAGAAATATATAAATATGAAGTTATATGAACTAAAAGAGATGAAATATTTAATTTATACCTACTAAAGTTGTGAATATTACAAACATACCAGGAGCTTCATCGTTGCCAAAATAGAGGAATCCAAAAGCCCCGACCCGATAGTTGATGGTGACAACAATGACATCATTTTCCGCAGAGAGGATGTCAGCATTGTAAATGTCCAAGGTGTTTGTCCCAGCCATGTATCCGCCTCCATATATCCACATGAGTACCGGGAGGGCCATGGGTTTGATATCCGAGTTGGCAGCTCCAGCCACGGCGCTCCGGACGGCTGCCCTCGGAGCCCAAAGGTTCAAGTAAAGGCAGTCTTCAGATAAGTTCGTATTAGGATTCCACATTTCCTCTCCACGAAAGCCCGAGAAGCTTTCATAGCGCTCCTGGAAGCAGGAATTCGGTGAATTGACAGCGTTGAAGGTTCCGTGCCAAGGATCGTTGGGAAGAGGTTTCTTGAACCGGAGGTTGCCGACTGGCGGCTTGGCGAAGGGCACGCCTTGGTATACGAAGACCTCCTTGCCAAGAACGCTCCGCTTCACTCCCTTCAAGGCCCCGGACTTGATATGGACCAGAGTCTCTTTGTCCCGATGGCGAGTGTGTTCCCCTGCCGCGGCCGTCGCTCCGGACGAGGGAGAGAGCGGAACGGCCCGAGACACATTCGTTCTAATAAAGGTCTGGGCGGCCGGAGAACTCGTCACGAAGTTCTCAAGACTGCTGAAGCTCACGAGACCCACAGCCAGGAGAAAGAAAAAGGAGAAAGAATCACCTTGCCCTTTGGATTTCATATCTTTTCTTTCTTTTATTATCTCCTTTATTGATTCCGCTGGATCTTATCTCCTAAATGGAGGAAAAAATTCAAATTATAGATCACTATCAGGAATCTTTTACATGTTTTGGGTTTGTGCTTTTTTAAATTGGTTCAACTCGTGTTTGCCTCTTCTTTTTTCCATTTTATCCTCTTTTTAATAGAAAACGAGGAAAATCATGACCATGCATATATAGCCAATAAGTTGTAAAAAATCCTATTTGAGCACACATTCAATTTAAGAGCATATGTAGAGTCATTAATTGCTGTTTTGAATTTATACGATTTCATAAAATCAATTGTTCAAACCTTTCGATTTTTATCTCAATTTTTAATTTCAATGGCCTTTTTCACAGACGAAGACATGGGGAGGGCAATTTGTTCAACTATTGAAAATAAATGAAACAAGTTTGCTCGGATTCAATTTGCGTGTTTGGGCTCCATCAACCAAAGTGATCGAGTGGAATCAAGAGAGATTTCATATTTGAATTATCTGGAACGAGATCCTGAAATTCTATTTACTCTTTCTTATAAAATCTCATAAGATTTAGTGGGGAAGCCGTAAACGGCTAACTGATGCGACTCTACAATGAATTATTGAATGTACTTTATAAAGTGTTACAACATATTGGGCTGGAGATTTAATCTCTACCTCTTTCATTCTACTTTTGCCTTTATCGATAGTCAAGAATAATAAAACCTTTCTTGAGCACCAGTCTAAACCATAATAGACTTTCATTGTTATTTATAAAATCCAACCTTTATCATATTTTGTATAAAAAACTTGTATTTATCATTATACAATAAATAAATAGAATTCATACATTTTTCAGTTCAAGTTGTTAAAATGTTTGGCTTTCTTTGTTTTTTCTAATAAGGTGTGTATTAGGAGCTTTACGGCTCTACCTGTGCTTTGTTCAAATGAAGCAATTGGTTAATTTAGTTTACTATGAAGTAGTTTGGCACTCTAACAGTTTAATTTCCCCTTATCATTTATTATTATTACTTCTATTTAATATGGTTAAAGTACATAATTATATTGAATTATCAATCTGTTTCGCCCTTGGAGGATTTTCTTTCAGAGTAGGTACAACAAAAAAGTCCCTGCATTATTAATCTGAGTGTTGAATTGAGCATAGATTTGAGAATGAAAAAACCTTAATTTAAATTCATTCTCTCTCAATTGAATTCAATTCTTAAATATTTATTAATTTATTGTCCATTCCGCAAAACAAGCAGGGTCATAATATTTATACCACATTGGGTCTATATGGGAAAATTGCTCTAGTTTTTCCTCTCCTTTATTATTTACTCTGAAGGGGATGGCAATTTAGAAATTGAGCCGATTTCCATTTCCAATCATAAAGTTTGAGAAAATAAATTGAAGCTTCTTTAAAGGTGAATCCTCCTAATGCTCGCCATACAAATAAGTTCATAAAACTCGAGTAGATCGACTTGGAGAAAAAGAACCAAGGTTCTTCAAGGCCTTGTATCGAGTAATAAGGGAGTCGAAAAGAGAGTTCATTCCATGCCGAAATAGTTCCTATATAGTTGTTCCTACATGGATTGCTCCTCTCCTGTGTGTACTGGTTCTTTTTCATAATTTAGGAAAGCGATCTAAAAAGCGTGTTCTATTCAGAGCTCCTTTTTAACTTCGTTAGCTCCAATGAATGCTTGGAGGGGACTCAAGGACCTAAATGGAACTGTAAGAATAAAGAGTAAAAAGAAAGCACAGACATACACAAAAGAAAGTCCACATCGCGATCTCAACACTTTCCAACCATTTTATACTGCAATACTTGGTTAACCTGAAATAAAATAAAATTTTATCTTACCAAATATTTCCTCAACGTTCCCAACAACCCCCAAACTGGAGTGCTTTGTATTGGAGGCTGCGAGAAATGTTCTTTGGGCTTCTATACTTTGAGAAGGGGGAAATGAGATATTGCACTCTCCTTTCTGGAACTTAATAACTCCTAACCCTCAAACTTCTCTCTTTTTGGTACATTAATGACAATGTCTTTTTTATCATGATAGTTAAATAGAATCCATTGAGACAAAAGGTACATTTTAAGTAAGTTATATTCCCTTTTGCATTCTTTGAAGTAGGAGTTTAAATCGCCAACAATTTTTTAATTATTTGTTTTATGTGGGTTGATAAAGTTGGGTCCTGTTCGGTGGGAAGAGTTTCAAACCGGAGTGCACAACGTGGATGGATCCATGGGTAATGTTCAAATTGACAATGAACTTGAGCTAATTTCTCAAGCCTGGGTGAAGTAAATTTCTTCTATGGGTAAGTAAGCGTCTCGAAAGTGTTCAGTGATCAGAGAAGATTGGATTAAGTTGAACTCTCCAAGTTGGGTCTTGGAGTGGAAACCTGGGGAGTCTTCCTTCAAACTTTCACTCTTCTCATGGGCTCATATATGCCCAAGTCACCGAAGAACTCTGTTCCTTTCTCTCTTGCTCTCCTGCTACCTTCGCCTTTTAGGCTCAATCCATCCGAGACGGACTACGATACGTTTCTACTACGGTCATGCGTTCCCTCCTTCGTACGATGAGCATCTCGTCTGGGCGCCTTACTACCTTAACCTTACTACATACACGCCGTATGTACTTATATAGATTGCATACAAGAGCAGCACCAGCCAAACCGAACGGCTGGAAGGTCCCTGAGTCGAGACTAATGTAATAGTTCGAATCCTCTCTCTCTCTGGCTAATATTTCTATCAATTCCTCGAATCCAATACATGTTACTATCTTCTCTCAGATGTAAGTAAGTAGCACCACGAGCTTTCCAATGAATAATTAAATAATACTCCCCAGCTCGAATTCTGGCGCGGCAATTAATCCACTAACTTTTCCTAATACGCTCTCCGAGCTTCACCTTCATTTAATCTTCCTAATAAGGTTCGAATAAATGTATAATATTAAATATGCTGCAGTCTGTAATACCGTTAGAAGGGATTAAAGGAGTGATCTTTTCTATCATATTTATGCCTTCGTCCTGTTTGACTCCTTAAATCATACATGGTATATAAATATTATTATGGTATATTAAATAGGCCTTCTACATTCATAAGACTTTTATCTCATTCCTATCCCATGTGTATTGATTAATAGGCCTTGAACTGGAAGATCGAGAGGCAGGTGAAGAAGGAGAATCAGAGATGAAAAGTGGATGGCTCAGCATTAAATGTGATGAGGAGCAAGACGTTCTCTCTGTACCTAATTCCATCTTATTTACGACTCCCAAGCCGCAGCATCACTCCTGGACCTTTCCTCAAGAAAAATATCAATTCCACACATACGTATGGAAAGACACGGAGAGGAGCGAGGAGCCAGGAAAGAGTTATGGAGCATAGATAATTTAAAAGAACCCATTTCTCATATGAAATGCCGGGGCTCTTTCACCCTTCTTCATTTCCTTTCCCACTCCTCGTCTCAATTTGTCATAATCAAGATGGGCTTGTGTGAGGTGTCTGAGGAGACATGCACATTTTGTCATCCTTCGCTACAACTTTTGTCCACACCCTTTCTCGTGATCATTATGCTCATTGGGACATATTTTATTCCAAAGAAACCTCCAGCCTTGTCATTATTTTATTCAAAACTTGTTTACTATAACTAAATAACCAATGAGTTTCCTATCAATGTGAGTAACTCAGGATAATCAGTGCTTTAAGTATTCGAGTACAATGACACCGGCATACTCGAATACGATTTAATTAATTTTAAGTACTATGGTTGAGATACGATACTCCTACTTATGGCGGAATATGAAGTGAAAAATTATTTAAATTATCAACTTTGCAGTTTCACTTTAATTACCTTACTTAACTTTATTCATAAGCTCTACTAGGAACTTATAATTTGTAAAGTTTCTGGTGAACTGATTTCCCTATAATGATAAGCTTAAAATGACCCTTTGATTTTAAATTACGGTGCATTCTAAAATCCTAACTACTTGGCAATTTACTTAAGCAATCTATGAAGTTAATTAAACTCAATGATAGAATGATAGCAGCTAAAAGTTTAAATTAAAATAAAGCAAATAATATGGTATTAAATCATCACTTTATGCAATTTAAAAAATTGTTTTTTACAAATGAATATTGAAAATATTTATATTGTTATTTTGTTATACGAATGAATCATAAGAATACATTTTGATTAAATTGTAATAAAAATGGATTTTTATCCCCATTGTAGAAAAAGAAAGGTTGAGTAGAAAGAATTAAGAGAAGATCCAAGTCGTTTCCAGCCAAAAAGTATCTGAAAGAACCAGAAAGTTAGAAAGTTAGGAAAGTAAAAACGGTGGGAATTTTGGTAAATGTGGGAATGTCCTTGAAGTTGAAGCATACCGAGAAGTGATGAGTGTTGCTTAGCAAGCATCTTTCTTCGGGGTACAGTCATCTACCTTCTTGGGAGCACAGTCGTCCTCTTTCTTTACCTCGGGACATGGAATCACCTCTTTCTTCGGAGGGCAGTTCGGATCCACTGGGCATTGGACTTTGAAGCACATGATTTTCTCCTCTGTCTTCGGAGCTTCGACTTTCTTTGGGGGATCGCACTGTCAAATTTCAAGATCATAATCAATGAGTGACGTTCAACAGGAACTTGAGAATTCATTATTTTAATTAAGATTAAGATCACTTACGTTGTCAGACATTTTGACGGTTTTGGAGACTTCCGGTTGGAGCGAGAAAGAGAAAATTAAGAAATTTTACTTTGAGAAAATGAAATGAACGAAAGCTCTTCTTTCTCCTTTTGTTTATTTCAACATATGTATCCATTAACGTTTTTTATAAAAAACTAAAATTTGTAAAAATAATAACTCATCATATAAGTAGTTCAAGAATTCATTTCAAATAAATCTGGAATATTAAAAGATTAATAATTATTATAAAAACAAAATTAATATTTTATTCGCCTTAATTGAGAAATCCTAAAGATGAATTAAAGATTAAAATTTTAATTAAGTTATTTGATCATGATCACTGCAGTTTGTAAATTGCCAATAAATCCATAAGTTTGTTACTTATTACGTTCACATTAAATGTAAATATTTATTGTTAGTTTTGTGCAAAGCTGAACAAACGTCACGAGCTCAAGAGATGAAAAGGCGAATCTAGCGTTGACTACCCGAGAAAACGGAAAACTTTTTCGGTGATCGGAATAGAGTCCTTTCTCATCCACCAGAGTTCGGTGAAAGCTACGAATTCTAAATTGAAAATAATATTGAGAATGAACAATTTCAATGCTTTTTATCATTGAATACAACCTTCGATTTGTTAATTAAAATAAATTGAGATTAAGTAATCTCAATGTTGACTATTTAAAAACTACTCTGACGAGAAATGCTTTATTCAAGTTTCTAATATACATGATAAAGAATACTTAACAAAGCAAATTATGTAAGCAATAAATGTACAGGTATATTTTTAAAGTGTTCTCCTTCATTATATATCTATAAGCAATAAACCAATTAGTTCATCAATCATAAATATATTATATTTAAAACTATACCTAACTGAAATTACAATTGACTTATTACATTGACTTTTAGTTTAAAAGTTAGTTGACTTTTATCTTTATAGGGCCTTGACTTTTTGATTAAAAACTTAATGAAATTGTATTGTAAATAATAAATGACAAAGTTTGACTTGATTGAGTAATGTAGAAAAATATATTTTAATAAAAAATATTCGAATCAATTTCATTACTAGTGTTGGTGTCTCTCTGTTTACTCAAACCATTATTGAATATTAAGGTTATTGACTTTTTGGCACACCTGCCGTAAACTGTTTCCGGATTTTCTAAGATTCCTTTCTCTTTCAACTTTTTGAGTGAAAAGGGTTGAAAAGCATCGTCTCGACCCAAACATTTTGACACAAGGATGAGGTAAATGAATGTGTGGGCTGATCCTTTCCTATGACACACTTTCCTCGTTATGAATTCATGGGTCCTCCCATTCACTCCATGTTTTCATATTATGTACATTTTGGCAAGCGAGAAGGCCGGTAGTTGTCAATCAACTTCTCACTCATGGCCCCGATTCCCATTAGACTATTAATACTTCCACTAGCCCTGCTCTTATTCATTTTTCACTTTTTTTTCTCACGCTGCATTTATTAGTTTTTGCCTCTTTGTCTAAAACTTTCGTTTGTTCGATGTTCATGCAAGCTTTTGGCATCTTCCAATATGTCATAGGTATTTTTTTAACATAATGTAATACTCAATTAACAATTTTGATCAAATTTTCTTGGAATTATTAACATTGAGTTAATGACCATAATTAATTAATGAATACCTAGTTAGTTTTTGTACTAAATGCTTTTAGTTTGAAACGTTAAAAATGTACAATTATCACGAATTTACTGCTTAATGACGTAATTGAATTGAACTTAAAAGAAGTAATTAATTAGATTATTCTAGTATTTAAAAATATTAATGGATGAAGATATTTACATACGTTTTTATGGGAAATGATAAATAATATTTATCTTGAGCCTTTTATATAAAGAAAATAAAAATTCATTTATGCAGAATTAAAGAGTGGTGCGGAAGTTGTTGAAGCCCTGAATGTTCTTTCTCCTCTATGTGAAAAGAGAGAAAGAAGGAAGAGCTTTCAAATGACGGAAGTAAAATGTTTGTTTTTTATGTTCTTACTTATACTTACAATACATTATTACATAATACAGTTTTCTTTCGAGTAGGACATAGGATGACTTTCAATCTCTCATCTGATAAATATATTATTGAATAACATTATGTATTCACTTCATCTACTCAACTACTCATGCAATTAAAGGTATCTACAATAATATATTTTTGTATGAAATATATGACAAATTGACAACCATTTTTTTATTCAGCCGTTTTGTTGACGCAATACAACAGATTGACTATTATGTACACCGCGTTTTCAATCTAAAGTGGCCCTTGCTCACTTTCGCGATTTTCTCCTTTTCTCCTTGTTTTGCGTTTCACGTTCCAACATAACCTTAATTTATATTAATAAAATAGACTATTTTAATGATATTTTAGGTGAATTTAGTTAATCACCATTAATAGTTTGTTTGACCGCCATTAGCCTTTTTAACTGCTTTAGGAGTAATAATGAAAGAAAAGTTGAAGTTAAAATGATTCAAGATTTTCCAAACAATTTATTTGATAAATCAAAATTCATTGATCGTCTTCAAGAAGTTCTAGAATAACTCAAAAGTGAGAAATCCTCCTCGACTCCTTTCAACGACGCATTAAAACCGTTAAAAAAGCTAATGGCGGTCACACAAACTATTAATGGTGATAAACTAAATTTATATAAATATCATTAAAATAGTCTATTTTATTAATATAAATTGACTGCAAAAAAATTAACAATAGGTTATGTTGGAACGTGAAAAGCAAAACAAGGAGAACAGGAGAGAATCGCAAAAATGGCAAGGACCACTTTAGATTGTAACATATAAAATGTTAAATTAGGTAATTACTTGACAAACCAACCGACTAAACCAACATAACTTGAATACTTTTGACCTTTTGAGAATTATTTTTATAAGATTAAAAAGTCTTTTTTGGTTTTATTAAGTTATTATGTTTAACTAAATAAGTATGATGGATATTAGGTATTTAACTGTTACATGAAATAAAATACTGAGTGAGAAAAATTATTCACGTTACTTTTCACTTTATTTTTCAATGAATACATTAATACCTAATTCCAATTTTTAGAAGAAAATTTAGAATGATTTTAAGTAAATATATTTTATCATATAAAATTGTAGCTAAAAGTCTACTTTTTAAAAAATGTGGTTTAATTTTATAGTAGATATTTTGAATACCTAAACAAATTAGATTGTTTTAATTGAATCCATTAAAATTACTCGAATTATGATTATTTTTAAAACTTAATGTCTGAAAATGACAAATAAATGAAAACAAGCAAATTCAATAAAAATGATTATACAGAAAAATATATCATTGGCCATTTGTCTTTCTCATAAATTCAATCATCTGACCCTTTATCATTTCTTTTTCTAGTTAAAGGTATAATAATTATGAAATATTGGAGTTAAATGTAACAAGTAGACTTTTAAGTATCACATGGGAATGATCAAGTAGATAGAGCGTAAATTAATTGACTGACGATGAGTGAATAGGAGCAAAGCCCACGCTTTGATACATAATAAAGTAGGTAATGATAATAAATGAATCATCGTATTCTCTTTCACTTCGTTTAAAATGCCAATTATGATAAGGGATTTCTGACTTGATGAGCATTTGAGTCGTGTGGGCGGCTGACCCTTCATTTCCTGTCTTTATTATTAGTTTTGTAACATGATAATGAAATCCTCATGAGAATTTTAAGGCAGACTTATAATTATAAATATGGCATGACAAATATTTTGAACCTTAGGTAAATTATTGGTATACGAAATGAATAGTCAATTACTACATTGAAATTTGTCGAGCACCAAGAAATAACCTATTGTTAAATATTATGAGAATACCTATGCATAGGAAGTTTGTGTGAATCACGAAACATGTACAACTTAGGTACTATTTAATCTTCACTCATCTACATTCTACACGTCGAATTGTTGACAAACTCAAGGTCCGAAAATCGATGCTGGTAAACCATTTTTAATTAATGGTCGCTATTAGAGGGATCAGTAAACATAACAAAAGCAATTAAACTAGAACAAGGAAAAGGTGACACAAAATGCTGGTCTTATACAACTTATACAACATCGCAGATCGTTGGTATATTCTCTCCCACACAGACTATTACCTAAAATACCCTTCTGTATCTTTTCTATCCGAACTAATAAATATATTTACAAAAAGAGAAAAGGCAAATCCATTGGACAAATCCAATTCATTTTATTAAATTTTGAAAGCGAATTTCTCTAATACTCCATAGGCTTTATTGTAACAAAGTATAGCGTATAGATGAAGAAATGTTCGTTATGAGAGCAAGTGGAGAAGAGGTCTTTTCATTTTCAAGAGGAAATCATGTGGAAATTGTCACTGACTTGAAGCACTATCAAAAAAGAGTGAAAGCATTCGTTTTTCCTTCAAGAACCAACCCAACTTTCAACACTTTCCTTTAATAGAACGAGGAAGGAAGGAATATATATGAGAATCCCATATTGTCAAGTAATAAAATTCGAATTCATATTCTTCCACTTTACGTATTTGACATGTGCGTATGTAAACCTCATTTTGAACCTGAAGAGAATGTCAGTTTGCGAAGAGAGATTTTCATCCACGATCTTCATCTCACATTTCCTAACCTTAATTTCTCCTTGCTGCTCTTTCTCTTCTTATTTCCGTTTTATAAAGTGCTTTCTCAAAAATATTTAGGCTTTAAAATTAAGCCGAAAAGCTTTATGGAAAAAATAAGGCTTCAAATTCAATTTATGCCTCCCACACTTACGTTTTGCAACATCCATCTAATGATTAGATTATAATCTCTTTATTTTCAAAAGTCAGGCAGCAAGCTTGTTATATAATTCATATTTATTTATACTAACTTAATACTTATGCATTATGTACTAGTCTCGACTGGAACTGAGACTTTGGTTATAGGTGCAAAAGTAAGACGCTTTTGCGAGATTTGCGGGTATTTATGGACGGAACTAAAGATCCCGATAAGAATTCTATTATTTATTTCACTCTTCTAGCAAATAAAAGTTTGTAAATATAAATAAATTTTTCTATTTGAGTATGTACAGTACAACAGTGCTATTACATAAGCAAATAGGATAAGTCAACATCACCACATAAAGAATATAATATTTTCGCTTCGCAAAAAGTTGAAATTTTAGATAAGTGCTTTAAAGAGGATTTTTCAATAATGTTAAATCTCGTCATTTTCGTCTTTCGTTCTACGCAAATATTTGGAAAATAACACTTCTTTGGTCGCATTATAAATATCTATTTATATTGTTGTCATTCAAAAAACTCTAATATTTGTAAATTCTATTTATTTCCTATTCAATTAATTTCATGTTTGGTGATCTTTTGAATTTTACATTGGAATGTTCACTTTTTTCAAATAAAATGAAGGCAATTTATTCCTTGTTGTAATTTAATCATCTTAAATTAACTATATAGTTTATTGAACTTTTCCATTGGAAAAAAATAATGAGGAAAAGTTGAATATTCTATGAGAAATTTATCGTAATCGCAACATGAGAGAGTCGAATAAACCTTGTGTGTATGAAAGTTGCCAATAAAGCCATTTAGTCTGTGTGGGACCAAGAACTTTTCTAATGAAAGTAAAAGTAAACCAAGGAAAGCCGCGGCGCAAAGAACGTTTCTCTGATCCTCCTACTTCGGGTCGAACAACCCGCATTGAAGTCTATATAAATCCTCACTTCATTCTCTTTTGGTCTCTCACGGCTAGGAAGGCTCTGGTTGAGTTCTAAACTTTATTGCCCCTTCAGCCGCTCCTTTAAGTTACACTGTCATCTCAAGAATTATTCACGCTAATTATTTCTATTGTTTGAAAGAAACAAACACGAGTTTTTATTTCTGCTGTAAAATGTGTTTTCAAATATTTACGCTTTTCATTTTAGCAATTATTTCTCTCTCGTCGACTCATTTTGTGTCGGCATCTCCAGCATCTCATTATTTGGAAGAGGTAAGAACAATTTACAGTATTATTGTAAGTTTTAGATCAAACCTTATTTACTAAAAAAAACTTTTACTAAAATACTTTAATTTCTTAAAATTTGAATTGATGAATTTTTTTAGGAGTATGTAAAAAATTCCTTATTGCCTAATAATACCTAAATATTTGCATGAATAATGAGCGTGATAGTTTATTTACATTAAGGCATTTAAGTATGTTTAAGTTTAACACCAATAAGGGTATTGTGCCCGCATCTATTTGTTTATACATATAGGTGAAATATAATATTTAAACAACGGGAATTCTCCTTTACCTATGTATTATAATGTAAGACATTCTTGTATTAAAGAAGAATTTGGAATTAATATGCAAAATTTGATTGCCCTAACATTGAGGATAAGAATCCACATATAGATAAATATATGGGACGTTCCTGAGTTCTTTTTCCTTTATATTTTGAATTGTTTCACTAATTCAATTACTACGGAGAATTCGAATTATTTTTTCCATTTCCTTGCTCAACCTCCTCTCAGCCTCGAATTTTCAGAAATATACCTATTAAGTCCTCATTTCTTTGATATAGGATGAAAAGGATAAAAAGGATTTTTTTCATTGACTTAATTCTTTCAAATTCACTATAAGTTCATATCATGATAATAGACGAATCGTTAGATTTTTCAGCTTAGGTATATTAACAATAAAATACAGCTAACGAAAACGCTAAAATATCGAAAAATTAAGACATTTGCAACAATATTTATTTAAAGCCAAATTCATTTTTAATCCCCAGTTTTTGCGAATATTCATTTTTCCACGCTTACAGGACTAATTGTATTTAGTCTGGAATGAATAATTAATGAAAAAACATAATAATGAAGTTAATGAAAAACGATTAAAAATGTTTTCTCGATCAACATTATAATGTTGAGCAAACTTGATAGTTTTGTTTGAAACTTTTATTCTGAATATTTGAAGTATTCATGAAACATACAAGCTCTTTTTGCAACTTCTAGACATGTACATATAAACTTTGTAGCTCTTTATGCTCATGCATGACACTTGTTGATTTCAAATGATCAATGATTATTACTCATTTAATCTCAACTTAATTTCATTCAATAATGCGTGTTTTCTCTATTATTGTTCAATCACTATAATTTCATACATATAATTTTATTGATTTATACTTAACCTTGTTTTCGTACGCTCATATACATAAGCTCCCATCATTCATTTATTTCAAAAATGTCAATGAAAATATTTGGATGAAATCAAGTATTAAATCATATTAAACGTTTACAAAGGTTATAATTTAAAAGCATAAAAGGCGTTACAATTGCCAATTAATGCCATTACTAACATTTGTTTGAGTAGTACATTAAACTGCCGATTGACACGTAAAGTTCATTTCTTCTTTGTGTCACTTTATGCTTTACGACCGAGTTTGATCGTGAGTGTAATATCTACATGTAATTTCGTTTTTTGTGGAAACAGATTTACTATGAATTTCATTTCAATAAAATATGTATATTACATCAAAGATATAAGCATTTTGCGTTACGCATATTATATATTGATCGAAAATATTGCTGATTTATCGTTCATTAAATAGAGAGACTCATTAGATTATAAGTTATTAAATTGTCAAACTTTTCGAATCAGAGTAATATATTTATAATCCAATCTATATTATTGATTAAACTTGGAATGCATTCTCATATTAGTATCATTGTCATTGTTCAATGCTTTACCGTATTAAGAGTTAAGACTTACAATTCATTAAATCTGAATGGTTTAAGCGTTATACTTACCTGGCAAATAACATTTATGTGTTTGTGGATTTATGAAGCAAAAGACATTTAATTAAACGACAAAGTATATACGTTCACAATTTCCAATTAATATATAAATTTTTGTGATAATGATAAGCAAAATCCCAGATTAAGTTAAGTATCTAACATTTATTCGAACTATTATTATAGTAAGACTTAATTAAATAGCACAATTGGTGTTATGTCCATTAAAAACAAAAATATTGTTTCAATAATAATTTTATCAAATAATTACTCATTAAGATTCAAGGTATTAAATGTCAATTTACTCTTCATTCTCATTCAAAATCTTTGATAATCTAATTAAGTCTCATGGAATTTATCTTCCAGACACACCAGTAGACGAAAATGTATTGCTCTTTATATGTATAATATACCATGAACTATTAGTAATTAATTGAATTAGGGATCTATGAGTAAATTCACAATGAATAGAGTTGTGCTAGGCATAAAAACTGATGGGCTGATAATTTTCATTGTTTCAAGTTATACGCTTCCTCAATCAGCATTATGATAATGAGAATAATCCAATAATGAGTGGAATGTAACAGAGGCGATGAGAAGTTAAGATAGAAATAATGAAATTTTCTTTCCATTTCAGTCTCATCATGGTCTAGATTCCTCGGATATTGAAAGACAAGTTGTGGCCATACAAGGAGAGAAAATTCATCATCACCGCAAACCAGAAGAAGCTGAAGTTCCGGCCTGGAAGCCTAAAAATACATTCCATGTTATTTCAGGTAAAATCACTGACCACCCAATGACTAACCTAATGTTTTTAAAATCTTGAATCAACAAATTGTCACAAAATTAAACCATTTCAATATCTTTATTTTATTTTCCAATCAGTCCAAATAGGTTAAATAAATGTGAATGTAAGTTTATTGAAAATTAAAAAATAAATTATAATAAACATTATATATAACCAATAATTTATTTACAGGAAAAATGAAATACTTTTTTTTAGCTTTTTGTATTTAGAGTGCAAGTGTTTAATATGAAATTAATTCTGATGTTTTATATAAAATTTTACATTTGTGAGTAAAATGAATGGTGTAGAAAGATTTCAAAAAGACTTCTTTCATGACAATTTCAATTTCCTAAAAGGCCCGAATAGTCTTGCATATATGAAGGAAATGGAGGAATTTTCTTTTTAAAAAATTCCTAACATTTTTTTGATGGTGTAATGCAGAGTGTGTGATGATGTCAATGGACGAGGGCGTTTATCACTACAAATCCAGGGGATCAGGAGACACGTGCGGTCTTTACTTGGTTGCAGATCCTGACAAATCAATCATCGTTACTGTTGATTACCTCCATGCACCTTGTCAAACTCTGGCTCTCATCAGCGTAAGCCACTTTAAAATTTCTCAGGCATAAAAATCCAAAATCTTGAAAACTTTCAAAGCTCATTAGCTCATCACCTTCATATCTTAATAGAAATTCTAAGAATTTCATAGTAAAATGCAAAAAACTTATTCCCATCAAATATATGTGATTGATATCAGTATGTTGTGTTATTTATTTTATATCTTTTTGTAAATTTTAATATTTAATAATCAGCTTTCCCTATCATTCAAGGGCATAAAGTTGGGCATAAAAAACTAGTTATTCAATAAATATTGTTTTTTGATGTTTATCTTTTGAACTATTCTTACAAGTTAAATAACAAAATAGACAAATAGCCAGATGCTAATGCCCTCAAACTTATTTACGCTTAATATTAATTAGTTTTTGGCTTAGTTCATTTAAAGATAGGGGTAGGTATATTTTGGTATAATACATAATTAGAAATGTAATTTATTAACTTTCTCTTTTACTCCTCTTCTTTATGAAATTGGGAAAACTATTGGTTCAAAATACTGGAAAACATTGAGTTAGGCTAAGAATTCTTCACTAAAGACTAAATATGAAAATTAGAAAGTACTTTCTTTGTTTATTAAAATTTCAAAGATTTCAATATACAATTTATGAACAGTTAATTTTATTCTTGTTCAAAATCTTGCATATTGTATGTATTATTAATACAGGCCTATGCTTATTTTTGTCCTTCATTTGTCATTAAAAGCTCAAGTAATTTAATAAGCTTAAAAGCTCATGGAACTCGTGAGGGGTCTCGGAAGTGCATAATTTTAAAATATTTAGTCATATTTTTACATAATTACACATTTTGTACATAATTATATTTAAATGCACTCAACTAAGAGACCTTTATCTTTGTAGCTATTTGAAGCAAAATATAATGTACCAACATGTTGGTGGATCAAAATAAAAGATAATTTAAGAGTAAATATAAAAAAGGTCTGGGAAATATGACTGAGGGGTGAATTTGCATTTAGATGAGATCATTTGTAGAAGACTCCGCACATTCTATTTAAATTCATTTTTTTTACTATAGGAGTAGATCTTGAATGGAAAAATCATTCATCTCCCCCGGGATATTTATTGAGTGAAAGTTGAAGTCCTTTGGGGAAAGCCCCACAAAATGAACAAGTTTAAATTTTTCATAATCGACTCACGGTATTTTCCCTTTTAGGTTAGTTAAGTTATAGAGCCCAATTGACAGTATTTGAACACGTCATGAGAAGAATGAGTTAAAAGTTCTTATTATTTGGCACTCATGATGAGTTTGAATATTTGAATTTTTTTAAGTTATATCTAGCAAGCATGTTTGAATACATTAGGTTGTGGATGGTTGGGAACTGAACGGGCAATTCTTCCCAAGCCCTGAAGATCACGAGAAGAACTTTGAGGAGAGATTCGAGGAGATGTGTGGATCAAGGAAGCGGATGAAGCGAAGTTTCACCTCGTCCCAGAATGCAGCCCTGGTTCAATACCGACTCCCGGAGATCGGGCAAGGATTCACTGTCAGAGTCCAACATATCTCGAACCCAAGACGTAAGGCCGCGGACCAGAGAGTTTTCTTCTCTTTTCATATTCATGACACAATCGAAATGCTCTTTATTGTCCCTTTCAACTCCTCCTTGCATAAATTGTTCGACTTGGGTCTATTTGCTTATAGTTTTTGTATTTGGGTCGGGGGACTTGGAATTGACATATGATTTCTCTCTATTATTCATTCAAGCCTGCAACGTTCTCGTTCAGAATACTGAGGCTATTTTCACTCTTGAGAATTATGGGCGACGAGTCAACTGCAGTCTCACCACGCTCTTTGACGCGAAGATGCGGACAATTTACATGAGCACTGGATTACAGGGATTGAAAGTAAACATTCCTTCTTCTTTCTCACAACCTGGACTCCAAATTGAGACGTTGCAAAAGGTATATATCTATCCTATCTCTATCTATCAGAATGTGTCAATATTGCCCATCTTACATCTTTGATTTTTTAAATGCAAGAGCAGCCAGTGCTCTACTTTTTGTTTATTTTCAATTAGATGCCAGTTATATAAGTTTGGTATGACAGAACGTTATACACATTTTAGCTAGAATCTTCAGCATTTGATAATAAACCGAGAGATCAACTCGATGCTTCAAATAGTAAAATAGATATGCTTTATAAAGGTATTATATAAACAAAAAATTTATATTTATTTATTTGGTAAATATTTAGTAGTCTGGAATTCTATGCGTTTGTATTTTATTATTTTCTAATACCCGTGTGGAAAGATAGATTAATATGAATAATACATTACATATATGCGAGCGAGTGTAAAGGTAGTATTTTCATAGCCGAGATATTATAAATGTGAGCGAGCCGAGCAATTCTCAAAACCTGACCCGCCCGAACCCGAAATATCCAAGATTTTAAAAACCCGACCCAAAGCTCAAAAATACCCACCCGAGCCCGAAATCTAAAATTATTAATACAAATAAAAAGATTATGGTATTAGTATTAGATTAAAAAATATTTAATGATTTTGATTATAAATAAATAATTTAATAGAATAGAGTTTACCTAAATAACTTATGAATAAAATAATGTCAACTTGATAGTTAAAATAGGTAGGCTTGATAATTACACCTTGATGATTAAAATTAACAATTGTCGACGCCGACAAAATATTAATAATTTATATTAATCAATGTAATTAGATGATAAAGTGTTTGAGCCTTTTCTGTTTGCCGTGAAGTTAAAGTTAGACCATTCCTTGTAAAATCACGAGATACGACGAGTCACTTCGAAGATTTATAAGTCGACGCCGGATATTTTAATTTAAAGTATAGATATATAAAGTTTAATGAATTTGTATGTAATTCAATTTAATCAAAATGCTTGAAAATAGTTAAAATGCAACATGCATAAAGATAAATTGAAATGCTTCGGTTTGATCGGATAACCCGAAAATTTATCTGAAAAACCCGACTCGCCCGACCCGAAGCTCAAAAAACTCCGCCCGAACCCGAGCCCGTTCGGGTTCGGGCGGGTTTCGGGTTTATTCGAAAATTTCGAGCGGCCCGCTCACCTCTAGGCCAAGATGCTTAAAGTTTTGCATACAACTAAAGTTGGATAATTGCATCATTAACAGGCAATAATATAGAACAACGAATTATATACTCGTATTTACAATACAATTAGGTATACCGTATACAAATGAGCACCATAAAGAAATGTTAATATAGATTAAATAATTAAATATTTATTGTGTATTGTATTTTATATATTTATGTATTGTGGGTACAAAAGGAACTGGAAAATAATTTTCACTAAATTCTTTTGAAAGACTCAAATTACCATATATAGTTTGGTTAATAATTTGAAATTGGATTTTCTTAACTAAACATAATACCTTGGTTTAAGAGTGTACAAGTTTTTTCAGTCAAAATACTCGACACATAATGGGCCTGTAATATTGAACACATTGTCCTTTTGATATATTATATACCTTCTGTTCAATTGTCAATATGGGGGAGTTCGTAAGAATTTTTATTACTTCTCAAGACTTTAAGCACACATCACACACACTTCTCTAAATGTGTTCCAGGAACTTTCCGTGTTCTTTTAAGCACTTTGTCTACGTACATACGCCTACTTCCTTCTTCTCTCCCACACCACTTTCATATATGATTCCTCTCGGCTCACTTTAACTCACTCAAAACACAAAAGAATTCCAGCATTTCCTGAAGCCTTTTCTTTCCCATTTCATTGGCTTCATCTCTCTTTCTCCTCACTTTGACTCGTTTTTCTCGACACTCGACGCGTGCCATTTTTTATTTTTAATATTTGTGTAAAAAGTTATTGGGTCTGTTGTTGTTTTCATTATTCCTGTTTTGCCTTCTTTTTAGCATTTTGTACAGGTGCTAATGACTGGTTAACTAAAAGAAATTGGCACAATGACTAATTATAGTTTTCTAATTATACTTTTGTAATTGTTTACCAGTTTGTTCAAATGGAAATTGCTTTGAAAATAGCTTTTGATGTTTGATTTTAATTTCCCAAAAATTTCCTCTTTTTTACTTCCTTCAATATGGTATAAGCAACCTTGGATGCCCTGAAGCTAAGAAAGATTTGTAGTTATATAAGTTAGGCGTCTAAGTTTAAAAAATGAGATAACTTTTGTCTAATCAAATCTCAATAGAATTCCTATTTTCTACTCCCACGCTGAAAACTTTTAAACTTTGAGGAATTTCATTTTCTTATTAAGGTAGAGATAGCTGATACTGTTGATAGCTTATGTATATGGAATCTTTATCTAAATGTTCTTTGATCCATATTTGTCAATTTTTGTAATTTCGGAGTTTCTGATGGATGAATTTAAAATATTTAGAGCAAACTCAAATTATTATATATACCTAATTAAAAATCAAAAATTGAGAACCAAACTCATTTCAGATTTCTTAGAATTCATATTTGAAAATGCATAAATATTATAATATACACCCAAAACTCTAAAACCTCGAGCGTTGGCCAAGAATTATTAGACATAGTAAAAATCATCCGAGGAATAACTCATGCGAGGTCAATTAATTATGAAACATCCTATCTTAAAGCATTAGTATCTCAAATGTCCTATCATTCTAATGAGTCTTCCGGGCTTTCTAATTTCGCGAATTTTTATCCGATTTCTTTCAAATTTGGTTCTTGAACTCATCAGATATTGTTTAACTGGGAAAAATTATTGAATACCACCAATTTGCAAAAATGAAAATCAATTTCGGCGAAGTTTTTTCCCAAATTTCGTAATTATGCCAATTTACGTTTTTGGGTATAATGGGTTTAATACATTATAAAGTCCGGCGTAAAGAGTCCATCTTTTAAATTTGAAGAAAATCGGATGATTTTTACTATGTCCAATAATTTTTGGGTTTTGGGTGTATGTATTCAGTAGAATACATGAACCTTTGCATAGTAAATCTTATAATGTGATTTGAACCAGAAGTTTATTTATTTTCATGAATGAAATCAAAAACTTCCAACTCCACAAGAAATTGATAACGAAGACATAATGTGAAGACATAATGACTTTTTTGTTAACTTTTAATCCTATTAAAAGTCGAAATCAAAATGAAAGATAATGAAATCCGTACTAATATTAGAAAACTTTGAATGATTAACTTATGGACTTACACATCTCAAGTTTACTTGATTAGAAAAGTATAGATGATTTTTGTTCTAAAAATAAACTTCTCCTTCCAATTAAACTTTTATATTTGAATTAAACCTGTAATGTCAACGTCTGTTGGTCAAAACTTTCATTTCATTTTGACCGCGTTTGATAAAATTCTTATTAATGTATTTCATTGAGAATGTGCTCTTTTTATATTAAACATGTTGGTTCAAAAAATTACCAAAAATATTGTTGCTCGTGCTTGTGTACGCATTCTTCTTTATAATTTAACCTTTACTTCATTGTTTAAAGTTATTTAACAAATAAACATGTTGATGTTTTAATGATTAATTCACAATTTTAAGCTTTTGTAGCTACTCATTACTTTCAAACATTATTTTTGTAATGTTATATATAAATCATGGGTATAAATGCTCAAATTACATTTTAGTGTGGAAAAATGGGCTTGACGGATTACGTCCAAATTGGAGGATCCTCGGGTCTTGATACTTCACAAATGGAAATAATTGAAGAGTTTTGCGGTTATGAGCCAAATCCCGGTAAGATAGTTAAAGTTATTAATCTTATTAATGAATTTAAAACAATTTGCATTATTAATTTATTCTAATTTTAGAAAGTTGGTCAAAATTTAATTTATTGGGTATTTCAAAGAAGCACATGATATGAATTAATTAGCATTATAACGCGAAGTACATACCAATTATTATAGTTTCAGCTTTTAAATTTTAATAAAATGATAATACATAATACATAAGGTAAAGAGAATTAAATACTCCTAAATATATCTAATTAAAAACTTCGTGTAAGGTTTCACTGAAAGAAACGATTAAATGTAACTGACAATGAATAGAAATAATTGTCTATTCTATCATTGCACTCATATTCGTTCAATGACAATTTTATCCTTTTGAAATCTTTTTGGGTAACTCAAACATTTCGTCTTATGTGCAATTTCTTTTTGTTTCTTATTCCTCGTAGCCAATGCGTATACGACGATTTTTTGTGGAGTCACGACAGTTCGACTTGTCTCCAGTGGCAGATACCAAAACAAAATTGTCATCGAAGTTCTCAAGGCGGAGGAAGACGACATTCTGAGTGCTAATTATTTTTGCGACCTCTGAGAGTAATGAAGAAATCCCTCAAGTCCTCTAACAACTTCTCTCATTTCATTAGTTCAATTAGTCTATAGGAGCCCAATTTGCTTCAAGGGGATTCTCCTTTCCACTCATATAATATATATACTCCCACTCTATACTAATATGAAGTTAATATTGTGTCTATCCCATATTTACCATTATGTAAGACTCTTGCACAACCAATACATCAGTGATTGAGCATACACCCGACCCATGGTTTCAGTGTATCATGTATGAGTCTAAATGATTACATGCGAATTTATATTTATCAGAATCAGAGTCAAAGTTAATGACTTTGTGGTTAAATCACACATACATATAGTTTCGAAACCCACGTTTGCGTTTTTAGAAACAAAAGTCCTATGCTAGACATCACTAATGGGACGATTAAAATTGAAACCTTTTGGAAAGGAAATGGTTTTTGGCACATTGTCGTAAGAAGGGGAAATTGAACAATTACGCCCACATGACTTGTTTTACTTTTTTTTAGCACAAATTATAGTATTTGTCTTGCTAACGAAAACAATCTAATTTTTGTTTCAAGTCTCTCTAATAATGGAAAAAAATTTCATGGCTTTTTTCCTAAAAAAAATAATGAAAAGTGTCACTTGAAATACTTTGTGTAAGTAAGTAAGTATAAATTTACTTAAAGGAGTATGACACTTGAATATTCCAATCCTTGATAAAGTTTAAATACACAATGTAATTGTATGAATGTAAGTGTGTGTATTCAAAGTTAATAAGTAGCAGTAAACAACATTTATAGCTAAGTTCGTATTAAGAAGTATGCAAACAAACTTTTTTTCAAATAATGTCCTGAAGCTGGGAAAAGAGGTCAAATATCGATTTCTTAAAAAGTCCCAACCAAAAATAATGGAAGGTTAAAAAGGATTGCGCGAAATCAATGAATGTAAGTAAGATATATCACAATTATAATATAATTAATTATTGGGTAATTAAATGTCAATTAGTGTAATAATTAAGATGGTTAACTTTACTACAAGAGTGGTAAAATGTGAAACTGCATCAGTATTATGGAAAAATTACGTCGGCATCTTATTATGGAAGTTTTGTGCTATGGATTAGTGTTATTATTTGGAATAGTATAAAGGTAATTGATCCACTGTTAAAACAATTATTAATTATTTATATAATTATTTATAAATTATTGAATAGAAACAATTTATTATTAAGTTTTAAAATAATTTATTATTTTACCAAATTATTATGTAACAGTAATAATGTGTCGAGTGTAAAATGTATTTATAAAGTAGAAAAGTCTTCTGTAATGTGTAAATAAAATAAGTAATACATTAAATGCTTATAACTTTATTGAAGTAAACAAAATAGCACAAGTCAGGTTTAAGTTACCATAAATTTTGAATTGACATTAAATTAACAAGTATGTATATCAATAATATTTTACGATAATTAAGATTATGTGTAATTATTTGTTTTTCAATATTATACTTATTGATTAAAAGCGTAAATAATATTTAATGAATATAAACTTTTTATTGATGCTTGACATGTTCATATTACTTCATGACTCCACACATATTAATTATTTGTTAATTAGAAAATTAAGCGTCTAGTAGAAATATACAATAATACATATAAATAATGTATTAACTATTGATTTCGGTATATTAAAAAATTCTAAGCTCTTACGCCATTTTTATAATTATAAAATCATAAGCATAAACCTTCATGAAAAGTAATTATTTCAGTTTTCACGAGCCTTCCATTAATTCTGTTATTCTTTAAAGTTTAACTTTTAATGCAATATACGATTTAATGAGTCTAACTATAATACTCGTTTGTACGTATATCACTAATATCAATAATAAATGAACATCAAGTTTGAAATGGTTAGAGATACTCTTGAAATGGAAAACCCAACATTTATTTAGTAACGGTACTCCAAAGGGACGCATTTGTATCAAAGGCGCCCACGCTAATTCGGTCCATTCATAAGAAAGTAATAATAGAAGGGTGAACGGTTTTCCCTTTTTGATTTCATTGACCCTGAACTCTCCATACGTATGTTTATGTACATTTATATTTTATATTGCTCACCAGTCACCAGGAAGCCTCTCGACCCCTTGTACTAGAATCATCAAATTAAAGTACAAAGTCATATAGCTCATCATTTCATCCTTTGAACCCCAAGTGTTTAGAATCCCTTTTGTCGTTTCTCATCAAAGCCGAGCCACCACCGCACACTTTTAATTTCTCGCCCTTGCAGAATCAGCTTAAATTTAATAAAATGAACTTCATTTCATTCTCTTCCCTGGTCATTCTACAATTTTACTACTCATCACAATACTTCGGGTTGGCGAGAGGAGAAAGCAACTCAATTGGCGAAGAAGCCAAGTTTGACTCTTTGGCGGATGGTAAGGGCAAGGCAGCGTAAATTTATTAAAATCATTCAAAGAAATTATCATTGGAATTGTGGGACGGGTGAAAAGTTTTCCATTGCTGATTTCTCATTTATTTTATAGGAGTTTTCTTTGAGAAGCTATTGGCTTCCTCCCAATCAAGCACAAAAAGGAAAGTTGGAGAAAAGTCGGGTTTTATTTGTAGAAAGAATGATCTGACAATGAATAAAGTTTGCCAAGACTTCTGCACCAAAGCTGAGACTTATGACGAGGGCCGATGTTCCCCAGATGCCTCCTCGTGTCTTTGCAAGAGGAAGAACGGAGAAATGAAGAGACGTAAAGAAATTATGCCATTTCCCTCCATAAATGGTTCTCGCATTCACTTTTGAATCCTTTTGTCATTTTTAGTTAAAGTTCACGCTTCATCTGTTCGACCAAAAGTGCCGTCGAAAAAAGGAAGAGTGGGACGAGGGATTGTGATGGAGAGCGCTTTTATGTTCCCAGCTAATATGCGTCCCTTGGACCATCCTTTTAAGCCCTATGGAATTTGCACTCCTCAGACTTGTCTTGGTGCTTGGTATGATGAAATTATCCAAACGTTGTTTTATTTTTTAATTATTTAAATATTAATATTATTGACTTGAATTATTTAATTATTTTTTTTTAATTTTCTACAATTTTCATTTTTAATTATTGTATTTCTGTATTATTTTACTATAAATATGTAATAAAAATAAAACAATACTTAATAAAATGTGCATTTCGAATTTCAGTGATTCTGACTGTGATACAATGTGCAGTCCAAGTCTCAAGTGTTACTGCAGCTGCCCAGAAGACTTGTTTTATGAGTACAAAGACATTTACTATGATGAAGAACCATCAATCTTTGAAACAATTTTAGGTTAATAAATAAATGTATTACTTATATTGAAGTTAGTAAAACCTATTTAAAATAAAGCATATTCTCATTTAATTTCATCCCTTTCTATCTTTCAATTGCAAACAAAGTTTAATAGAAGCACAAGCCTCTTCTAACAAAAAACAACTAAAATATACCTAGTTTACATGCGGTTTTTATACTAATAGGTTATCGTGAAATAAATCAAACAAAGAGTATAGAATTTTCACTTTTAAATTTTCCAATGTTTATTCATATAATTAAAGTGTGTTGAGATCCAGAGGAAATAGGCCAAGTTGGAATTTTGATGATTACATAGTTAAATTTTGTTCATTAAATATAAATAGGTTGAGATGAATTTGGTGATTTAAATTATGCATTGTTGACTGGTACTTCCGGTTCTTCGCTCTCACCATAAATTGAAACCATGGGCTGCGTGGGATCCAAAATCTCAATAGGGTAATACTCATGTTCAATGGAGTCTTGAAAGATATGGACGATTCTAAATCCGCTCGGGTCTTTTCCCCAATGTCCTCCCATGGATCCGGTCACCACCTGAGAGACGCTCTTGTACATTCCTCCAGCATTCTGATGGTAATGTCCAGTGAAAATGATTTTTGCCCTTGTCCGCTCAATCTTCTCTAAAACTTCCCCTCTGATATTCTTTGGGAGATTCAAGTACTCCACGTCCGCCTCGTCCGGGTCATTAATGAAGAAAGGAATATGTTGGAATACAACGTGATGATGTTTTTCCCCCGTTTCGCTCAAAGTCCTCTGAACAAACGCCTCGTGCTCTTTGGCTTCTTCATTCACGTTCACCGGGTTTCGGAAATATTGACTGTTGAGAACCGAGAACTTGACTCCACCTACCCAGAATTCAAAGTAATCCGGTCCGAAGGAGTCTCTGTAGAGTTGAATGCTTTCTCGTGTCGGGATGTCGCAGATGTCATGATTTCCACATACAGAAATGAGCTTGATTTCCGGATCCAACATTGAGAAGGAACGGAGGTAATCGGCTAGTTGAAATTTGCGAATTTTCAGTTCCTCCTCGGTTTCCGGTTTCGCGTCCAAAAGATCTCCGCAGACGATGAGGAATTTGGGTTTGGGTGTGAGGGAATTGATCTTCTTGATGGCATCCGTCACGAGTTTCACTTCAGGCTCATTCGTAACGACCTCCTTGTGTAAGATGTAGCGGTCAATGAGACCGAACTGGGGATCTGCCCCAACGATGAAGGAGAACGGACCTCGCCAAATTCTTTCGTTGGGGTCATGCAGGAAGTTATTTATGTCCATGGTTGGAAGTGAGGTTGGGAACGGGCAAGAGGAATGCATACTTTTATACAATTTTTATGGATTTACAAAAAATTGTTCTAATTCTTAATGATTTTTATTTTTTATAAATAAAATTAAATATTTTGAGTAAAAAATTAATGAGCAGATTTCTTATGGCAATTGATTTATTCATTAATTACTAAACACAGTTATCATAATAAATGCATGTTTTTAAAATTTATGTATTATAGTTAATGACTGGTTAGATAAAGTAATGCAAGTTTGTACCTAATATTGGCATCGTATGAGAAAAACGGCACAAATCAATAAAATATGAATCATCGTTTAAATAATAAGCATTATATTTCAAACCGCAATTTTTTTGTGGAGTCAATTAATTTAAATTATAAACTTAAAAATATGAAATATTTTTAACACAATATATTTATTGATATGCTATTTCTCTTTCCTTTTTCATTATATTATAGGTATATGATAAATATACATAACTATACATAACGTTTACTTACTTATCATTATTTAATATATTATATATTTTGAAAGAGACAAATCCAAAAGTAATGAGACTTAAAAGTTTATTCATTCAGAATTTATCAAACATCCTCAAACTTAGAAGTTCTGACGAAAAGAGATTAGAAGGAGATTAAACGAGAAGAACATTCACTCTATGTATAATGAATTTATGATGTATTATAGATGTGTTTCTGATTAAATATTTCAATTCATTATCATTCAGTCAGAAAATATTTTAGAGACTGTCATCACTTTGTTTCATTTATTTGAGGTTTTCGGAAGCTCATTTTCACTGCTCATTAAAAATTTTTTCTTCGTGGTCGAACATTTAATCTACTGCGTGGCAATTGTGTATATTCTTACAAAGTTGTTTGATTATTGTTCCGATTAACTTAGTCTTATCGAAAAGTTATAAATCAATCCTACTTAACTCAAAATTAATTTTACAAAAGAAATTCGTACTTAAATAATTACATCCTATTACAAATAAGAATAATTTCAACAGATTTTTAACACACATTTTCAAAAAAGGTAATTTGTTTTAGCAAAATATATAAAAAAAATATTGAAATTTCTTTAAAGTCATATCAGAGGGTCATAAAGTATTCTTTAAAAGTATTAAAAATCTGCTTAGAAATAAATGGACAATTTAACCTTTGCACTTTCAGTTTTGATCTCTAGGGGATCACCCGATAAATGCGCTTATATTTTCTCTCTATATGCTTTAGTATGAAAGGATACTATGGAACTTCCTTGCTTATTGGGCCGGACCATATAGCCGCCCCTATAGCGGCCCATATAGCACTCCTATATAGCTTTGGTTGCCCTGTTGCCACCTCTCCCATTTTCAGCCAACTTAAAATTATAAATCACATTTAACTTTTTAAAGACAGAATTTCCGAATAATGTAATGCAAAATTTGTTAATCATTATGAGACTTATAAAAAGGTCAAATTCATTATCATTAAAAACTCATAATAAAAAAGTTATGTTTAGAAGAAATTAAAATTAATAGAAATTAATATAATTGAACATTCATGGCAAGTCATATCTTTATTAAATTGATCATTATTATATGCAAAATTTGATGCTCTATCAGATAGACAGGGTTAAAATTAGGTCCTTGGTCTATTGACTGCATTTAAAAACTAATTAAGTTAATTATTAGCATTTAATTAGTCTTACTTGACATATAACTTTTTTATTGTAAGTTTTTAATGATAATGAATTTGACCATTTTTATAGGTCTCATAATGATGAACAACTTTTGCATTTACATTATTAGAAAATTCTGTAGTTAAAAAGTTAAATTTGATTTATAATTTTAATTTGGGTGAAAATGGGAGAGGTGACAACAGGGCTCCCCATGCATTTTCATAGCATTGCTTAAGGGTCCGGCCCAATAAGTAAGAAAGTTCCATACAACCCTTTAATAGTAATATCTTTACAGATCCTTTAATGACTCATTCATATGTGTAACTAAAGAAGCTTATTACTACCATCCCTTCATTTCATATTCATTTCCATTTTATATAAAGTGACATGATTTGATAAACAAATATTTTCCTTTCATCTCTGTACTTTGGAACGAGGGCGGAGCATATATCCCTTTAAATATCATAAGTCGAAAACCCTTCATTATACTTTGAAATTATTTTATAAAAAAGAATTTAAATTAGTTAAGAGATTAAAAAGTCGTACGTCTACTTCCGCTTCGAAATAAAATTATTTAAAATAAAATCAAATGAAATCATATATAAAAATGATCGACAGTATTTTCGTCACAATCAGACCTGTCCATACTGCCGGCACTAAATTTTAGTGCCAGCTCCGAGGCACCAAAATAAAATAGCGTTGTTGGTATACCATTTTTGAATTTTTTCATATAAATCTATAAAACTGAAAGTAAAGACGTAGAATTTTTTAATGTAATTAATATACAAAAATATAATATTGTTTAGTAATTTATGAATAATATTGCAATATTAATTACTTATAAAAATTATATTCTTACTTTTCATGGAATAATTGGTAATAAAATTATTGATTTAAATGTTTTAACATTAATTAGTGATCATAAAATCAATATAATTTAATAAAAATTGCAATAATTGATCTAAAGGCAATATTTGAATATTAGTTCTTAATTAATTCATATATATTCGCTTATGTTATCGTATGCTCTCATGTTCTCATGCTCTCGGTCATGTATCTTAAAATCTATGATACCGAAAAAAGGCAACCCTAAATATGGGCATTTCATCCTAAAAAGATTTAGTTTCTTGCTTTCAATAATAACAATAACATTTACTTAGGTATAATATTATATTACAACCTATACTAAATACTCGATAAATTTCTTACCTCGCTCTAACTTTCGATTTCTTCAACATTATTCCCATAATCACTCTCAGGAAATAAATAGGTGGTAAAGGTTCATTTTTCTCATCTGTGAGGAAATCTAAATCTGAATTTTGACTCAAATCATTAGCGGAAGCCATTTTATCTTATTCTTTGCTAACTTTACGAATTTAATTTGAATACGCGTTTTTACAATTAGTTTACTCAGTTTCCAACTCATCTGTGTTTTTAGTAGTAGTCGTTTATGAATATTCATAATAATATATATATTTGTAATGAAAATCGTTAATTTAGTCTGCATAAAGTATGAAAAGGTATTATGTATGGAAACGTTCTTTACTGGTTTAACGAACTACCATGATTATCATGTATGACTTATTTTGTATGCACGCATGGCAAAGTATTCCATATACCTTCAAGATTATAAAATTCTCATTTTATAATAGTTTCGAATTTTAAATTTCTTGGAATGAATGACTTTGGTTAAATTTTAATAACTATTTAAGAGTAAATATATACTTTATTGATCTATGAAGGCATGTACAGAATTTCTTTAAAATACACTTATTTTACTAGAATTTAATGCTCTTTCAGATAGAGATAGTTTCGTGATGTGAATAGCTCTAATTGCCAAGTTATTAACTCATTCAATTTAATTGGCATTTTAATTGTTAAATAACTTTTTTAAAATTCATTTGTAATCAAAATTGATTTAAATTTTTGAAAGACCATATATTTGTGAACAACTTTCATATAAGGTTTAATATTAAAAAATCAAACCGTTTTAAAGTTAAACGTAATTGAAAAAAATATAAAAAATGAGGTTCACTAGGTGGCGCCAAGTGGGGGCCGAAGTTCCTATCCTTATTCCATACCCTCCTTTGGCCTCTTGTAGGATCCTACATGCGCTTAGGGATCAGGGGGTTAAAACGTAAAAACGTTGTATTTTTCTTAGAAATGTATATACCCTAATCCCTTGCAGATTGGCCACGGCCTATAGGGTCAATTTGAGGTTTGTTCTGCGCCTTATATACAAGGGCGGCTTCTATGCAAGGGCGGCTATTATGATTTTAACGAAGTTTCAGTCAAGATAGATCAAGTTATTTACATACGGCTTATATGCGAGAGCGGCTTATAAGAAAATATAATTTTAAACGTTTTCTAAGTTAACGCGGCTTCTAAGTGAGGGGGCCTATCTGCAAGGGATTAGGGTACATATTAAAAATGAAAAAATTATCTCTCTTCTGGTCACGTGGATAAATTTAGATGAATGATTCCTGATTTACTGAATTTGGAAATCATGTATACCTCTTTCGTGAGTAATAATTTCATTCATGTTAGAAGATCCCTGCATATTTATCCGCTCTCTACTAGTCATATTTAGATAATAGCTCCACCCATGAACCCTCCCCTATTACTCATACTCGTTCTCATTCCATCGTGCTCTGGATAAAACCGAAAATCTGTAAAAAGGTGTCAATTTCGGAATTTTACTCGCTTCTCTCTCATGGAATATTCCTTCATGAATCCAGGTTATGTTTTGAATGGGAGTGGAAATTTTTTAAGGTGTCATTTCGGAATTTTACTCGCTTCTCTCTCATGGAATATATTCCTTCATGAATCCAGGTTATGTTTTGAATGGGAGTGGAAAATTTTTAAATCTGTAATACCTAGATGAGCATTACCTATTTTGATTATCCATTGGTTTACTAAAACATCTCAACAACGTTGTGAACTCGTGATCGATAACGAAGCGACTATATATATGAGAGCTCCTCCCGGCTCGACTCCGACTTGCGAATGCTCCCAATGCTCTTCTGCTTACGTGCACATAGAGAAAGTATATCACTTGGATCTGACGAGTCGACCAAGAGTTGCGCCAAAAAGGCTTACCCAGGACACACTGCATTTCTACCGTGGGCTCCGACTCAATTCGCGCATATAAATCCGCAAATTTCAAGTTCTAGGCCAAGTACACCAGGTTCATTTTATATCTTTTCCTATAGATTCTTACGTCATACTCATTGTCGCTTGACTAGTTAGGAACTCCTTTTACCTGACAGTCTGATTAAGCGAACTTTCTTATTTCATATTTAAAAGATTGTTAGATTTGTCTAATTTTTCCTTTTCTTTAATTTGATTCTAGAAAAATGTCGTTGATGGCTCAAGTGAACAGTCCGAAAGTTCGGTATGAACCGGATGTCATAAGATCCGAATACAAATACGAGAGTACTTATGTCATCAAGAAGCCAAATGGAGATTGCATGGTAAGACACTTTAATCAATATATTCTTTTATTCAGCTATTTTTATTTTCAGTTTGTAAAGACTTTTTCTTTTTATAGATTTCTCCTTATACGACTGACCTTGAAATTGAGATAATTCGGAAAGTTCCTCGTTTGGGTCTTATGATTGTCGGATGGGGTGGAAATAATGGAACGACATTTACCGGTATGGTTCTCGCCAACAAACATCATATGAGTTGGAGGACCAAGAAGGGAATTCAAGATGCGAACTTCTTTGGCTCTGTGAGTCAAGTTGGAACCTTGCCTTTTGGATTGGATGCCAATGGCTCAGAAGTATTTATGCCCATTAAAAACTTGGTAATTCAAAATATAAAATTGATTATATCAGTTTAAAATTATTATATTTTAACTTATTAATTTAAATTTTAATAATAAAGGCAGTTCAATATAACACGTCTCAATAATTATTGTAGATTCCAATGTTAAATCCAGTGGATATTGTTTTGGATGGTTGGGACATTTCATCTATGGATCTTGGTCCATGCACTGAGACGAGCTGAGGTTTTCGAGCCTGAGCTCCAAGACAAACTTTTTCCGTACATGAGGACAATGAAACCTCGCCCAGCCATTTTCAGCCAAGAATTTGTTGCATCTAATCAGATTGAAAGGGCTGACAATGTCATTGAAGGAACGAAAATGCAACAATTAAACCAAGTATGACAAGCATAATTAAGTTAAAGTTTATCGTTTATAATCTTTTAGTATTATTTATTCTTTCTTTATTCTTTCAATTTTAGTCATTCAAATTATTTTCACATTTATTATTAATTTATTTAACACTGATTAATTTAATTTGAAAAATCCTATTTTTCCCAGTTGAGAGCTGACATTTGTGATTTCAAAAAGAATCAAAATTTGGAAAAAGTCATTGTTTTTTGGGTTGGAAATACGGAGAAATTCGTGGACATCATTCCAGGCTTCAATGACACGTGGCCAGCTTTGCAGTCAGCCATGAAAAACAATTCAGAAAATATTTCTCCTTCGACTATTTACGCTCTCGCATCTGTGCTGGAGGATGTAAGAAAATGTTTATTCAAAATGATTCAATACAATTATCCGTGCATATTATACATGCTTATCCTATTCCTAACTAATGCAATTAATTGATTACGGTCAGCCTTAAGAAAATTTCATTCAAATAAATATTTTGGATTTTTCATAGTGTGCTTTCATCAACGGTTCTCCCCAAAACACTCTTGTTCCTGGACTCCTCGAGCTTGCCGAGTCCAAAGGAGTGTCAGTGACCGGTGATGACTTGAAAACAGGACAAACCAAGCTGAAGTCAGTCCTTGTGGACTATTTGATCGGTGCTGGTCTGAGACCCGACTCCATCGTCTCGTACAATCATTTGGGGAATAACGACGGAAAGAACCTCTCAGCCCCCCATACTTTCAATTCCAAGGAAATCAGCAAAAAAGGCGTCGTAGAAGACTTTGTAGCTTCAAATGAATTGTTGTATCCTGATGGTCAAGGCCCTGACCATCTCGTCGTCATCAAGTACGTTCCTTTCGTCTCGGACAGCAAACGAGCCATGGACGAATACGTGAGTTCAATTGCCATGGGCGGACTGAACACTCTGACGATCAACAATGTCTGCGAAGATTCGCTTTTGGCCACGACTGTCATGTTGGATCTCGTCGTGTTCATGGAACTCCTCCAAAGAATAACTGTGAAGGACAGAGAAGTGAAGGTCAAACTTCCTCTTGGAACTTTGTTGGGCTACTGGCTCAAAGCTCCTTTACAATCAACGACCAATTCATTGTTTCGCCAAAGGGCCGGGTTGGAGAGTCTCATTCGGGCAGCCATCGGACTTCCTCCAAACAATCAATTGAATCTTTGTTCTCCGCTGGAGCCTCGTTTAAGTTGAAATTCTCCATTCCAATGAAGATCGAATGGAAATGTCAAGAAACCATGTGTTGAGGGGAATGGTCAACACAACGACATTCCTTATGTCAATGGCCAAATCAATGGTTCTAAGGCAAAAGCACAGGAAATATAATATTTTTAGCAATTATATTCAGTAATAAAAGACACTTTTCGCGTTGCTTATTTGTCTTCTAATATATTTTTACTTTTACTTAAGTTGTTGCACCAAACTTAATTTGTATTTTTAAATTCTTTGACTTTTGGTTACGTAAAGTTAAACCTTACAAAATGTACCGATGTTTACTTAAGTATGCAAATTACTATAAAACGCCGTAAATTATTTTATTTATTTTTATTTGACATGACAAAGTAAACTAACAAAACATTAACTATATCATATACAAAAAATTTATTTCATTTACAAATATAAAAATTCTTTATGACCTTTCACATTACAACTGACTTTAAAAGCTTAGACTTTAACTTTAGTTCAAGTCAATGAAAAGATCAAGTTTTGAGTTCATGATAATGTTCAAAATCAATGTTAAAATTTTTAAAAAATATGATTGAATAATTAAAAAACGATAATTAAACTAATTAGAC